>FIZU01063065.1:0-12526 GCA_900064475.1 Pseudococcus longispinus
AAGTTCTACGAAAGATCCGCCAGGTATCGGCCACTATGCGTGTATTCGCGAATTAATTCGCATGTACCGAAGAGGGATACATCTTTTAAAAATCCGAGCATAAGCAATAAAATCATTTTAAAATGGTACCCAGTCCACTAGAATTAGTTCGGAGAAAACATGGCGATACGTAGCCACGTTCCGCCATAAAATCATCCTACTGGAATGTCGAATCATGTCCGTAGTAAACTGGCTAACAAATTTCAAGTACATATTTACAATGACTAGTACAAATCAAACGTTTCAGAT
Source organism: Pseudococcus longispinus (assembly GCA_900064475.1). NCBI lineage: Eukaryota > Metazoa > Arthropoda > Insecta > Hemiptera > Pseudococcidae > Pseudococcus > Pseudococcus longispinus. The sequence goes on from FIZU01063065.1 coordinate 289, forward strand.
ACGTTCAAAAAAAAAGGAAACAAAAAACGAAAAAAAAATGTACAAATCGCAACGTAAAATAACAAAACAACACGCTGTAGTTTTCAAGCCCCAGAAAGTAAAACAAAAACACGCTTTAAAAAAAATAATAGAAGGGAAAATTGGGAAAAAAAAACTTACATATACACACGTAATTGTACATTCGAAAAAAAAATGTATACCTTCGTCAATCGTTCGATTAAATATACTTATAAAACTAAATTATCACAATCGTAATTTTGACGTTAATACGACGTCGAATGAGAGAACTTCATGCTGATGTTTTTTCCTCCTCGACCGAGAACCGTGCAGCCTTTCGAAAGGTTATTTTTTGCAACGTAATACATACTTACACAAAAAAAAAATAAATACAAAAAACACGGCGAATTTTTCGCGTTCAACTTCGGCGCAAACTTTCAACTGTATTGAAAAATACCTCGAAATGAGCCACTCGCGCGATGAAAAAAGCCTAACTCTCGACTCGAACCAGGTCGATATTTTTTTTGCTCGGATAAATTAGCGAGGAATTTTTTTCGCTGCAAATTTTCAGCCAATTATTCGAATCGAAAAAGTTTCTAAGGTATTTTCCAACGTACAGAGATATTCGCCTAGTCGGTACCTACGTAAAGTAATACTGCAGCTGTCATTTGCAACAAGTTTAGCAAGCCTTTAGGCGCGCTGAATCAGCTGTTCGCAGAAAATACCGGGAATAATTTTCTCATTCGGCGTAAAACGTACGTACGTAGACGCGAATTTACCATATTAAATCATCGGTACGGTTCCACGTACAGATTATTTTCTAAAACAGGAAATTACAGAATTTCGAAATCGAAACAGCAGCCTACGTCGCGTTTCCCATTCCACATCCAGTCTTCTTCGGCGTCTCGGCCTACGTTGCTGTCGGGCCCGAGTAATTACACGAGATCGTCGTCTGTTCGTTGAATCGGCGAGCGATTCCGATCCAGAATTCAATCATCTGCGGCATTCGGTAGGTTATTTACAGTACAACACATATGTACACAGGAGGATGGGCAAGTTACAAGTCGTCGTTGTAGATTATAGGTATAGGTAGGTACATACATAGGTAAAAGGTAAAAGGGTATAGTATATAGAGAGAAAGGGAGACACATACACTTATTTTATATACAGACACACACACATACGTACGTACGTAACAATATACATATTATATCTATAGTATAGGTACACGATGTAGACGACGCTCAAGTACACGCCAGCGCCACACGCCGCCCAAGTATCTTATAAACCTGTAAATAAAACGTAAACGTGACGTAAATTAACGTTACGATAAAACGTATAATAAATTATTTTACTCGGTAACACGTCGCTTTTCGCGGACTTACCATATCACGCCATCCTCCGCCGTAGTCGTCGTCGTCATCCCTTTCTCATTCTAGACCTCATTCCCCTCCTGCCCCCGCCCCTTCTGTCGTCCGCAGCAAAACCAACTTTTACACACCGGATCCCTTTCACTCCTTTTTGGCTGTTTATCGTTCGACGCGCCGCGGAGAGCATGCTGACTTTTTACCCTTCTCTATTCCGCCTTTTACTCTTGCGTGCACGTGTAGGTACTTACTGCTCGTCCTCTGTACCTACTCTTGTGTTATCTTTCGGCTTTAAGGTTCGCCAGTCTCGTAATTACGATTAAATAAATAATATCGTACGTGAATACTTTTTTCGAATTTTTTTTTATTAACGTTATTAAGTATTACAAGTACGATGAACAACGAGCTTTAAATTAACTCCGACGAGCGGTTCTTTTTTCACCCCTTTTTTTTTTTTAGAAATTTCACTCTCGCGCGATGGTTTGCTCATTCGGTAAACACTCGACCTTTTTTTGGGGGGGATTACGAGGGTAATATTTTTTTGGGGGAAATAAGCTTTCGAATCGTACGTATACCACATTCAGTCTCATTCCATTTTGTCAAAGTCACTCAATTCAGAGCCAAGTTCCCAAACCAAATAATTCATATGTATTTCAAGAAAGAAGCCACGAAGTAAGGTCGTGTAACCTGAAGTTGGAGCAAATTATCAGCTTGCTAAATAAATCACTCAGCAGAAGGTCAAACGACCTGTACTCAAATTCTATAGCGAATGTCGAGGGCATCAGTTCACAAAAATTCCAAGGTCAAGGTCATGATCAAAAAGGTCACTTGACATGAAAAATCATTAAATAACTAGTCCATATTGATCAAATACTCAAAAGTTACCCTAGTTCGAGTCATTAATTTGAAGCCAAAATATGAATTTCGTGCCACTTCGATATTGTTCGCGGGTCAGATGACCTCCTGCGATAAGGTCATGTGACCCAGATCACTGAAACATGTCTTTGGTGAATCGTTTTAGCCCCAGACTGGATATTCCAAAGGTCATTAGACCTGCAGTCAAATTAAACAACCTGTATTTCAATGAAGTGACCTCATTTTCAGGTCAAGTGACCTCAAGTCAAATCGGAGACGAGGTCATCCAATTAAAAAAAATCATTCAGTCGTAATTCTGACGTCGAGGTCATTTTGGCCGCGGTTCAAATGATCGCTGATTTGGCATAAGGTCACTTGACCCTAACTCCCATTCAGTAACTAGTCCATATAGATCAAGTACTAAAGAGTAATACTAGTCTGAGTGACTAATTTGAGGCCAAAACATGCATCTGATCTTCTGAAATGAGGTCATGTGACCCTGAACGCTAAGAAAATTCCTTACATAAGTTGCTGACTACAGACTAAATGTTTCAAAGGTCATTCGACCGCAAGTCAAATCGAATAATCCGTATTTCCAAAAAAATAATCTCTTTTTCAGCTCAAGTGACCCGGGGCCAAACGAGAACGGAAGTCATAGGTCAATAGAACTGCTGTTCAAATGATCGCTGATTTGATATAAGGTCACTTGACCCCGAATCCCATTCAAAACAACTTCATACTAATCAAGCACGCACAAGTTATTCTAGGCCAGTCATTGGTTTGAAACCGAAATATGAATCTCAAATCATTACAATATTGTTAACAGGTCAAGTGACCTCTTGAAATAAGGTCATGTGGCCCAGAACACTAAAAAAATGTCTCATACGAGTTGTTAGTGACAGATTAAATGTTTCAAAGGTCATTAGATCTGCAGTCAAATCGAGTAATTTTCATTTCAAACGAGTGACCTTATTTTAAGGTCAGGTGACCCAAAGTCAAGTAATTGACCAGGATAATAAGATTTTCAAGGCCGAAGTGAAGACAATCTCTTATTAATTCAAAATTTCGACCTCCGACCCATAACCAACTGACCTCGTTTCGGGTCAAGTGACCCATGACTAGGTCATCAATCGAGATAATGACTCAATCCGAAAATCTACACCCAATTCGAGCTGATTATAATACGATTAAAATTTCAACTTGTTATTTACGGTCAGATCAAACGATCTAAAATGAGGTAATTCGACCCTGACTTTGACCTTGACAAAATCACGACTCCGTTTAAATGGTTAGAACTGAGGTCAAATGGCATGTTGTGTAATCAGGTAATTTTGGCTACCAAGAAATATCATAAAAGTCCACTTTGATCCTTCATTTGATTTAACTACCTTGGATATTCAAGTCACTTGACCTATGGGTCAGGTCATTTAATCTAGAGAATGCTCAAATTTCAATTCTGGTTCCAAAAATTTGTCGGAATTCAACATCATACTGTGTGTTGCTTCGAAGGTTACAAACATATTTTTTCAGGCGATGGGCAGTAGGCACCAAGACGGAACTGGTGTTTAAAAGTTTGCTGACCCTCGAATTTGAAGGAGCAAATTCATGAACTTGACAGTGCGTGCCAAGTTTAATGGTGTTACAGTTAGTAAAATTTGTCAAGTAAGTAAAATTTGCTCAACCTATTTTGATGATAATTTTTTTCACGAAATCCAGACAGCAAGAATTTTGTTTAGCTTCAAAATTGAAGGAGTCATAAAATTTCGAACATTATAAAAACTTCAATACAGTTTTCAAATTTTGAACTTGATTTCTGCAAAATAAGTTGTATTTTACATACTTTTCATCAATACTTTTCCGATGACTTTTCAACAAGGACTTGGAACTTTTTCCAATTTTTTTTTCAAATCGAAGGCCAAACTCACTATCAGATAGAATAATTTCAGCTTAAGGTCAACAATGACCCATTTTTCAGGTCATTTGACCTTCAGCCTAATATTCATGGTTTTAACTAACCAGAATTGGGAATTCAATTTCAAAGATGGTCAGTTCACCTAGAGGTGTGAATAAATCATCTTTTGGGCCACATGACCCTCAAACCTGTTAACCTTTAAATACAGCCACTTGATCTTAAAGTTCGAAAGACTGCATTTCAGGTCACATGACCTTTACTCTATTAATTTAGAATTGAAAGTACTCACTTTCAAACAGAACCAGTTGACCTCTCAAGAATCAATGACCCATCTGGTTCTAAGTGAAAATAACCCACCTTCAAACGAAATCACTCGACCTTGGAATTCAAATGAGCCACATCCCAGGTCATGACCTACACTTCTGACAAAACGAACTAACTGGAATCCACTGATAGAAAATTGAGCGCAATAAACATTCATCTACATCATCTCGCCCCTCTCTTTTCAAAACTCACTCCTACCCAAAGTCGTAGAAAAGCGACGTATCACCCTTACAATTAGGGTGGAAAAAACACCATCGTCATATTTACCTGACATATAGAAATTGGATAACATCATGGAAACAAATGCCACGAAAATCTTGGTATAAATACTATTGAACGGGTGATTGGCTTCGTTCATGGCTTTGACTCCCATGTCTCGCATTTCGGGCTCTGTAAAATCAAAAGAAAAAATTCCAAAATTAAAAATCTCTACATTTACAACACTCAAATTCGACAAAAATTTCGCTACGCAGAATACCACAGCCGGGAAACCCCTGCCTCGAATCTGGACCAACTCACACAATCACACGTACGTGCACGCGGCCACAAACCTCGACGATTTTCATCGGCTCGCAAAAACAACCCTCGGTAATTTATTCGCGTAAAATAGCTCGTACTTTATACGCGAACCAGCCGCATCCCATCGCATTCTACTATTGTTAGTAGGTAAATACCTGTACACGTGCAATCAGCAGGTCTAAATTAACTCGCGGCGGTTTCATAACACCGAAGCGCAAACAGACATACATCAAAACGAAAAGTACATTAAGTAATTTTCATTTACCGAGTTACACATTTTCAAAATTTTACTCATCACAACCCATTTCCATCGTTAAACTCGTTTTCGCGCATACCACTCGAGCCAGAAATTCGCTTAAAAAGTCCAATTTGTCGGCGCCCGAGCTCGAATTATACCCATCTCCGAAGTAATTAGATATTTCGCGAGTACCTAGTCGACGAACGCGAGATGAACGTGCGAGTAGGCGGTAAACTTGGTACAAATGTCTTGTAATTTCACCTCGTGGGCACAGGCGTCTTTTTAACGACTTTTACAAGTTTCGTAAAAAATATCTGGGGAAAAAATCCCGCAGCCAACGACGTGTAAAAAAGACTCGAAGCATAAATTCTTCGACTTAATCATTCTATGATAAAATTTTGGAAATTTGTTTCCAACAGAGAAATTTTCCAGCCCATCCCTCGAGACTTTTCGGTGAAATCCTCGAATCAGTACTAATTGGTTCCCAACATCGTCACCAGACGTTTCGAAATATTGAAAACGTTTGAAAATTGAAACTTTCTCAACCCCCTCCCCCTCCAGCTCCTCTTCTTTGAGTCATTAAACCTTTGGTTTACATATAATTGGATCAAATTGATTCAAAAAGTGGTATTTAGATTAACGTGGGTAGGAAGTTTCAGGAAACGTCAGCCAAAGTCGAGGAGGCGAGCAGAAATTCATTATAATAAGTGGCCTATCTCGTAAATTGAAGGAGCCATGACAAGTTTTTCATTTGCATTCAATTTTTTCAGGATAAAAATTCGTCATGAAAATCATCGAATCATTAAAAAGCTGAAATCTTCGTTTTTTCAATTATCAGGTGGTGGGGGGGGGGGGGTCCTAATTAGATTCAAACAGTCTTTAATAGATCCAAATAAATAGAGACATTTCGAAAATTAAATTTGATAATATTTGAAGCCACAATTTGTTATTTTCAACCCCCCCTCCCTCAAACATCCTCTATTTCCATCTTACCGTTGACGAAATCACTCTACCATTTTGCATGCGAACGATTCCGACCCACGAAAAAATCTCACAGGATTCCCCCTCCCCTAACCTCCAACAGAACAACTTTTTGATAACTTTTAAACGCCACGTTAGCAAAATTCAAATGAAAAATTAGCGTCAGCTTGTTTGAACATCGTGCCGCTGCATGTTTCGTATCTATACACATACGAGCAACACCAATCGAGCAAGGTAACAAGGGCTGGAGAATCAAAGGGGGCATTTCGTATTCGGCTTGATTTCGCACCTCCGCCAACAATTCTCAGCGCCATTTACTTGCAGCAGCACAATCTAGATTTATTTTTCTCTTCGACCGACCAACCGAGTATTCAAGTTTCCCCATTCTCCAAGTTTATATGGTTTCGCACCTTCTTTATGGATCTTTTATTTTCGCAACCATTCTGTCGGATTCACTCGAGCCAGAAACTTGGAAATTTCGCACGTATTTGTTCGACGGAAATATTCGTAAAATACTCGTACTCCGAGCTGTTCTTTTCCAAGTACTCGTATCGCAAAATGCGGAAAAAATGGCGTAATTACCGTCAAAAATTATTAGCTTCTGCACGACACCGAACAATTTCTTCCACCACGAGACCAAACAAAAAAAAAATACTTCGCAATCGTCTGAGAATAAAAGACAGCGTAAAAAACCAACACAAACACTCGCGGCGACCGACGACGCGACGCGAATTACACCAATGTCACATAAGTTGCATATCGCATTCTCCGCAGGCGTCGCGCCGTCTTGCTCCTTCGTTCGCTAATTATGCAACTTATAACGCAACGGAGCGTAAAACGTTGCCACATAAATTGCATTTGTACGAGAAATTTACGCGAGTTTAACGGGTGTTTTGGTGGCGGTATTTTTCTCCTTCGAGTCGACGGGTTTTTATTTCTCTTTTTCTTTTTTTATCGCACTTTCCTCCTCCCCTCCCCACCCGGGTTGGTATGTCTCGATTTGAATGATCCATTTTTTACAATTGTTAGGATTAATCTTTAATCAAGTGGTATTATAATGAACTAGTTTCTGGGGGGAAGGGGGTTGGGGGTTGATTCAAAGAACGATAATTTTCAATACTGATTACACCTATTTTTGCCCCCACCCCTCATATTTCAACAACTGTGGGTTTAGAGAATTTTTTCTAATATTCAGATGTTGTATTAATTCCTGGAGGGGGAGGGAGGAGAAGGGAGTAAAATAAGGAAATTTTCAAAAAATCAATGATGAGCGAGATCGCTTAAAATTTAATCTTAGATCATGCCAGAAAATTTATTCAAGATCACCATCAAGATCACATTTTTTGAATAGATCTGAGATCACCACCAAGATCAGTAGCTATAAGATCAAGATCTTACATTTTTCCAGTTCACTTCGTCTGAATTTTCATTTTTTCATAATATTTAATAATGCTGACTCCCATCTTCCAAAAGTTTCAACTCCCTTGATTCATTCATTGTACAAAAATCAGTGCTACCAACATCACAGAAAAATGAATTTGTAATTTCTGAAGTGATCTTAAGCCAAAATTGATCTCGGATCACTACCGAGATCGCTCTTGCAAACCTGATCTGAGATCACCACAAGATCATGATCTCGATGATCTTGGTACTTCATACCACCAATGATCTTGCTCATCACTGCGAAAAATCAATCATTATTTGAATCAAATGCTGCCGAAAATGCTTCAATCAACCCCAACCTAACCTAACACTGTGATTTTTTTTAAATTTTGGATTTTTTATGGATTCTCGTGCTGAGGAAAAGGAATAGGACGTTTCAAGAACACAAAGTGATACCCATGTCATCGATTTTCCAAAAGAACCTTCCCTGATAAGATAGTGAAATCGGCCCTTGACCCAAATTTCCTTGGAAGTGGTCCTAAATATTACCCCTGATGTAAAGACTCATCACCGAAATTTTTGAACCCCCCACCCTTCCACGAATTATCACCCTCTATGTATCAAAATTTTAATGCGCGATATCTTCGGAGAGGGTGGGCGAAAAATTCTGAAATTGTAACTGATTGAGGACACTAAGTGAGTACACTTGTGGAAATTTTTTTTTAAAAATCTAAAAAAAATTCTCAATTTTTTTGCACTTTGAAATTGAGAAAAAAATTAAAAATAGGAGGCGGGGGGAAGTGTTATATCGCTGAATTTTTTTTCAAAATTTTGTAATACCCATAATATTTTTTTTCAAAACCCAAAAACGACAGGAAAATTCTTTAAAAAATTCAAAACTGAAAAAAACTACTCATTTTATACTTGAAGCCCGGGAAAAAATTTTGAATTTTTTTCGGGACCCAACCCCCTAGTTTGATATTATTCTATGAGAGAATGACGCAGAAAATTTTTTAGGCCGATCGATTCATATTAACCCGCCCCTCAAAAACCATTTTGAAAATTGATCACAACGAGCCCGAGCTCGGCATTACTCCACTACGACGCGTGGCAAATCCCGAGCTCGCGCTAGTTATGTCCAATTTTCAAAATGGCCGTTGAGGGGCAAGTTAAAATGAATCGATCGGGCTGAAAAATTTTCTGCATCATTCTCTCATAGAGTGACATCAAACTAGGAGGTTCGGTCCCGAAAAAAAATTCACCCCCCCCCCCTCCAGGTATAAAACGAATTGTTTTTTTCAGTTTTTAATTTTTTTTTAATATTCCCATTATTTTTAAGCCTCGAAAAAAATGCAAAAAAATTGAGAAAACTTTATTCATTTTTTTGAAAAAATTTTTCCAGTGTATCCACATAGTGCCACAACTTGTGTGAAAATTTCAGAATTTCTCATCACTTACCGCCTCCGAAAATATCACGTACTGAAATTTTGATAAATTGGGACGATAATTCGAGAATTGGTGGGCGTGACGGTCAAATATCATTTCAGGGTGATTTTATCGGAGGACTTCCATCAGGGTGTCTAACAAAATTTCAAAACCAAAAATCATGGCTTTTGCAACACTTTTCCCCAAAAAATTACATAGTCGACATTTCATCATTAGGATACGTGAATTTTTAATGAATTGTAATAAAATTCTAAGTTCAAAAAGTCAATGGAAAAATATGTAAATTAGTCCAGGACCAAAAATGTCTGACAAAATGTCTAAAAGTCAGCACTATCTCTAAAATTTTCCAAGTTCAAAAAGTCAATCAAAATCTGAAAAATTTTTCTAAATCCAAAAAAATTTGGATCTCAAAGTCAGTGGAAATCTAAGAATTTTTCAAGTCCAAAAAGTCAAGAAAAATATGAAAAATTTTCCAAATCCAAAAAAGTCAGCTCAAAGTCAATGGAAATCCAAGAATTTTTCAAGTCCAAAAAAATCTGACAAAATGTCTCAAAGTCAGCATTAGGTACCTCTAAAATTTTTCAAGTTCAAAAAGTCAAGAAAAATCTGAAAAATTTTCCAAATTCAAAAAAGTCAGACAAAATGTGTGAAAGTCAATGGAAATCTGAAAATGTTTCCAAATCCAAAAAATTCTGATAAAATGTCTCAAAGTCAGTGGAAATCGAAGAATTTTCCAAGTCCAAAAAAGTATGACAAAATGTCTCAAAGTCAATGCATTAAGTTCGACTTTTTTAAGGCCACAAAGTACCTAATCATAAATCTCAAAATTTTTCGAAGTCCACAAAAATCTGACAAAATGTCTAAAAGTCAGCGTCATCTCTAAAATTTTCCAAGTTCAAAAAGTCAACGAAAATCTGAAAAATTTTTCCAACTCCAAAAAATTCTGATCTCAAAGTCAGTGGAAACCTAAGAATTTTTCAAGTCCAAAAAAATCTGACAAAATGTCCAAAAAGTCACCGTGACGAAATTCCGTTACGGAACATCAGTTTTTCGGCGAGATTACCCATAGCAAAATCATATCCTAATTTTTACAGTATTTAAACGACAAAAGAAGGACCTTCGAGCAAAAATCATGACTTTTTTGATTTTCATGACACTTTCAAAAATTGAAGGACCTTTTCATGACTTTCACGACTGTTAGACACCCAGACACCTTGTAGACCACTCAACTGACTATCTGATAATGCAAATCGAACGAAGATCACGAACCCAAGAAAATCAGACCAATAAAATCCAACAAAATCCCAACCATCGTTCGAAATACAAACACAAATACATTAGCATTAAAGTTAACGCTAATAAATTCGGAAACACCTTCATACGCCACCTCAACCAATTAACTATAAGTACCTACATCGCACCATAACTACCATTTATTCGGTATACTCTTGCTAAATACCTCCCTTCCACATCTCCACCAACTTCGCCTTCCTTTAAAGAAACCATTCTCGCTGCAACGAGATTTCCGTTAATTCAACTCGACAAATGAGTACGTACTCAAAGAGATGTGCACTTCAAAGTAGAAAACACCTGAAGATTACCTCGTCGTCGCCGATTCTACCCTCCCATCTACGTCATCTCGCCTTCGGGGCATCACTTGACGTTTATCACCTAGCGAGAGAATACACTGTATATGCATCGTACCCAGTACCTACACATCCACGTACTCGTTGGTATCTACTTTTTGCGAACACGCCAACATAGCTTTTTGATCAACGAAATATTAATTATTAACTCTCAGTCGGAAAACCCTCTCAGTTTAAATATTTACAAAAGAAGAAACTCGTGCATCTGTCTCGCTTCTGTACATCTCTTTCATCTTCTTTCATCGCACATTTACCTGGTCGGTTTTTGTATCGCGTCTTTTTACTAAACCCTTTTTCGTTACACAGCCAAAGAGAGAGAGAGAGAGAGCCAGACACGATACGATACATAATTTCTCGGAATAAACTCGAAAAATCACTTGTACCGGCGATAACGAGCGCATTTCGCCTTTCGCGAGTACCGTATTATTACACGGTGCACAAAACAACACACACAACCCTTTTCATCCCTGCCTCGCCTAAGCGAATTCCCGTCTCTCTAATTGTGAATAAACAACACGTCGGCGTCGCTGTCGTCGCCGCTGTTTACTCGGATTATCTGTACGTAAATTTCGAAAATATGTACTCTAAATCGAATACATATACATACAATAAAATAATATGGCACCAAAGGTACGAATTACTAATATTACACGTACCTGAGTATACATCGTTCGCTGAGTCTGGATTGGTTTCTGCGTATTTTTGGAGAATTTCAAAGTCGCGTTGTGGAAAAAAAAATTTCGATGAATTCGATGAACATGAAACAAAAGCATAGTTGAAAAATTTGATTAGATTATTGTCTTATTGGAGTAAATTTGACCTAATTTTGATGACTGGATAGTTCTAAAAAGGTCCCATTTTTGAGGTATTGAGTTGAGAGAAAATTTTTTCAGAAAAAAAATTAAGAAGCTGAAATTTTATTTTTTTCCAATATTTCTGGCGTGAATGTGGTCGATGCCCCCCCCCCCGAGATTCGACCGATTCAAAGGGAGATTGGTTTAGCGAAAAAAAAAAATGATTATATGAACAATTTTGAAAAATATCTGTTACTATAGGCCGCTGGGCCCCCCTAGCTGCTGTTACGTACACACCGACAAAACTGTCATATTTGATTAAAATTCTCAGTTTTTGGTCAAAATTGTCATTTTCGTAATTTTTTTTTCTAGACCAAACTGTAATTTTTTGTCAAAATTGTCAATCTATGTCAAAATTATCATTTTTTATCAAAATAGTGATTACAAGGTAGAAATTGTTATTTCAGGGTAGAAAGTGAAATTTTTGATCAGAATTTCCATTTTTCATCAATTATTTTTTTGTTCAAATAGTGAATTTTTGGTCAAAATTATCATTATTTTCAAGGTAAAAATCGTTATTTTCAGTCCAAATCGTATTTTTTTTGTTAAAATTGACATTTCGAGGTAAAAACTGCAATTTTTATTCAAAATTGTCATTTTTGGTCGAAATCATCATTTTTTGTCAAAATTGTCATTTTTTGGGTCGAAATTATCAATTCACTGAGAGAAATGTTTAGTAAAAGTATAGTAAAAGTTACTCTAATATATCAGGAAGT
>FIZU01063093.1:0-15292 GCA_900064475.1 Pseudococcus longispinus
ACTTCACTGTGACGCGTGGGAAATGAAACGCGACGTATCGGAGTCAAAAAATGATGAGATCTTTCAACTGGAGGGAAGGGTTATTATGCATCGATGGGGCAAAATTTTTTTTTGTGCTACCTTCTCATGTAGGGGCACCAAACTAGGGGGCGTCCCGAAAAAAATTCGAAACATTTTTTCCACCCCTTAAGTATAAGTTTTAAGGTCGTTGAGGGACGACTTAATGTGAATCAATCGAGCTAAAAAATTTTACACGTTATTTTGACATGAAGTGGCATTAAACTAGGGAGCGTTCCGAAAAAAAATCGAAAGTCGTAAAATAAGGACCACCCTTGGTATAAATATGTAAAATTTGGCTCAACAGCAATTTTTGAAAAATTCTTACACTTTAACATTCGTTCTTTCTAAATTTTCATCTTTGATTCTTGTATTGAGATCATGGAAAATGTGAAAAAGTTTCATCCTTCGTGTTTGCATGAAACGTTCAGACTGCAGTGGGATGAAAAAATTTCACCCCAACTTTCAATTTAGAAGAAGAATCGTAATTTGTCAAAAAAAAAATCGAATTTTCGGTTCAAATCAAAAATCATTTTACTGTCTCTTCATTTTGTTTTCTACATTATGAAAGTGAAAATTTTTAATTTTGGGTCATTTGGGGTCCTGAAATATGTATTTGAACTATGAACTCAAAATTTCAAATTAAAAAAAAAACAACAAAAAAATTGAAAGGGAAGAAATTGTAATTTTTGCATCAAATTTCTTTTTGTTTTGTGCAATTTTTTTCAATTTATAGCAAAAAATCTCGAACAGGAAAATGAAAGTAGGTAATTTTGATTCGATCCTATTTCCTGTGCGAAATTTTTATTTTCACTGATGAAAATGAACTTGTGTACTAACTTGATACAATGAAAATTTTTAAATTGCATCCATCACATCTCTCCTGGGCACAAACGGGTTAATCTTGATAAAATAATACGAGTTGATTGAATTAATTACTTAGCTACTTTACAATGGTCCACATATTCACGATAATTGTTATATTCTATTCCACATGAAACATAATCACATTGCCATAAATTTTAAAGCATCAATCGAGGGAATTTCTTTTGTCACGTAGTTGCAATAAAGAACACTCAAAATAACGTCAGTTGGCCGGAAATTCCACTTTGTACTAAGATCTCAATTTTATAATAACCTTACTTTGATGATTTCAAATTAAAAAATTAATCGAGTCGGAATTTTAAATACACTTTCTACCAGTAAGAATTCTATGTAAACTACATCGAACGCCTTCGCTAACGCCTCATATTATTGTTCGCTCATCCGTGTGCATAATAAAACAGTCTACAATAATTTTTGTCTAAAACAGCTCGAATGCTTCGTGTTTTCATTTTCTTAATTCATTAAAAAGTATCTTCTCCTTCTTGAACTTGAAAAGACACGCCTGCTGGTCTGCGTATTACAAACATTGTAGCACGAACGCGTCTAGCAAGTGATGTGGTCTGATTATTCATTTTATTTATTAAAGTAAAGTGAAATACTGATCGTTGTGAGTGTAATGCACCGTTCAGTTAATAATAATGTCAAAATAACTATTCGCTTATGTGCTATTTAAAGTAAATGTGATAAATTTTTTTTAGCAAATTGTGGAATATTTTTTGCTTGGATTTCAAGAAATTGTGTTGTGGTGTTATTTTATGAAGGTAGGTGTTAGATAATTGAAGCTTGATTTTAATTTTCAGTGAAACAGTGACCGATTATAAATTGCATGTAGAATCTCCTTTTCAGCAAGTATTTTCATAAGTTTTCTGACAAGGGAACTTTGTCAACATCGTCAACTTCGATTGAACTGAAATTTGGCTCCCCCAAATCTCAGCACGGAATTTTGAGCTGCCTAAGTTGATTTTTCGATTTTTGGGAAATTTTTGAAAATGGCGAAAATGTCTTACTGATAAATCAATTTTTTACAAAAATAGTAAATTTTGAAATAAGAGTTTTGAAAATCGGTTCAAATCCTAGCAAAAGTTGACTTTTCTCCAGTACGCTGTGAAGTTGATCCTTAAGGTCTAAAATTCCAGTGACAAAATTTTTAGTTCGATACCTCACCCCTAATCACTTCTGGTGGGGTTAAATGTGGATTTTCATTGACAATTTTTATTTTGGCATTTTTAAACCAAATTTTTTCAAACTTGCAGGGGTGGTAGACAGTACTAAGGGTAATTTAAAGAATTAAAAAAAAAATCGAGCTCTTTTTCATTGTCAAATGGACATTTTAAGCTTTCTAACGGCCATTTTGGTAACCCCTATCAGAGGTGTCGTTTTGAAAAAAAAATATTGTGTACCTAGTCTACATATAAGTACAACCCCAACCCCATATATTTTTAGAATTTCAAAAAAGCAGAAAATCGATTTTTTCACGCATTTTCCTACCTCAAATGGGTCATTTTTGGTCGAAAATTGTTTTTCTTGCAATGTACCTATCATCAATTGCACCTAAATACTCCATCAACCTGCATTTAGACCAAATTCGTTCATTTTTTCCAATTTTTTTTTCAAATATCTGAATAACGCCATTTTAGGAACTCACAACCTCCTCCGAGATGACCTAGGGGCCTAAAAATCAGGTCTAAACTTGTTTCAAGTCGAAACTTATCATTTATTGCAATTTCAGCGAAGACTTATTTTATATACAATTTTCCAACGTAAAAATACTCAATTCGTAAAAAAGAGCAAAAATGATTCAAGTTCTTCGAATTTGGTGAAATTGCAAGACATGATAGATATCGGTTTGAAACAAATCCAGACATGATTTTTAGGCCCCTAGATCATCTCGAAGGAGGTTGCGAGTTCCTAAAACAGCGTCGTTCAGGTATCTATTAAAAAAAAAAAAAATTGAAAAAAACGAAAAAATTATCGAATTTGATCTAAATGCAGCTTGATGATGTATTTCGGTTCAATTGATGATATGTTGCAAGAAAAAAAAATTTCAACTAAAAATGACCCATTGAAGAGAGGAAAATGATGAAAAAATCGTTTTTTTGCATTTTTGAAATTCTAAAAATATATCAGGTTGTACTTACATCTAGACTAGGTACACATTTTTTTTTTCAGAAATGTACCTGTGAAAGGGGATACGAAAATTGCCGTTAGAAAGCTTTAAATTACCACTGGACATTGAAAAAGAGCTCGATTTTTTTTTTTAATTCCCTGAATTACCCTTGGTGTTGTCTACCATCCTTGCAAGTTGAAAAAATTCGGTTGAAACTGCTCAAATAGAAATTTCCAACGAAAGTCCACGTTCAACTTCTCCCTGAAAAGTATTAGGGTGAGATATCCAGCAAAAAATTTGGTCACGAGAGTTTTAGATCATAAGGACCAACTTTCATTGGATAATTTCAAATTCGGCGCTCAGGACTAAATTAGGCAATAGCATAACACAAATGTTCATTTCAAAAAATTACCAGTTTTATTCCTCAAAAAGCAGACTCCTAAATTAGGCGATGCTTTATTCTGGAAAAAGCACAATTTCACTCTCGAAATTTTGTAAACTTCTATTCCTTCGACACAACTTCAAATATGTCTTCGTTGAAACGAACCTGCGAATAGAATTACAATTAAAAATACGAAATATTTTGTTAAATTTCTTATTTTGAAACATTTCAGGTTTTTTCAGATTCACTTCATGTGCACGCATTCTATCACATTGTAAACCAGAGAACATCATTTGAGAAAAATGGAAAACATCACAGCGACAGAAAATTCTACAGTTTCTCATGAAACCGCGAAGGAATTTACGATTGAAATCTTCCTTGGACTTATTATTTTTTTGATGTACCTTCTTTCAATCATTTCTGTGATAACTCACCTTTTTAAATTTTTCTTGTCGAAACATAAACAAAGTTTACTGATTAAGAATTTGACAAATTACTGCGTGTGTTTACTAGCAGTGTATATATACAACTTTGTCTCTCTTTCTGTGTATGCTTCTAGGGGTAGACTTCCCCCTATATATCTTCGATTTTTGAATCTATATTTACATTCAGCGGAATGTACTTTTTTATTAATTATGTCTTTTTATACGTGTATGTGTATAATAGTAAGTCAAAAAGGGTACCATATTCCCCTCTCTGATGAGAGACAATTCCTCATATACTCGATTATCGGTTGGGTATTTTCATTGCTGCTTGCTATCTTAATTTTCACACTTGAATCATCTCGCCATCCGAGAATTCTCAGCATTTTGTTATTCCGATTATTAGCTGCTGTTTTATTTTTCGTATCGCTGTGGTATATAAGATCCATTGGCTGGAACAGAACAAACATTATTAGGAATTTCGTAATTCATTTACGTTTGCTAATTCTTACCGGAGCTCTTTCCATTATTCCGAATACCATTTATGGGGTATTGTTATTATTAAATGAAGAACAATACGATGCGTGGACGAGAGGTTTTGAAAACATTGTTGATTTCTTTTATTACTCTGAAGGATTCGTTGTAGGATTGTGCTTCACGTTTAGGAAAGGAACGTTCGAAAATAAAATCGAAAATCCTATCGAATTGGGGAATGGATACGTAACCGAGGTGGCACAAGTCGTAGAAAATGAAGCTGAATCTTAGATGAAGATTATTTTTTATGAAATAATAAGTACAGAATTTTGTCTAGATTAATAAATTGATGTCAACTTAAGCTTCTATCAAAATGATACAGATTTGTGTAGTTACATTACCCTAAATATCTGCAATAGTCGACCAATAATTTTCTTTCATCATATTTCCTAGCATACTGAGCAATCCCACCTTTCATAATCTTAATAAAATTATAATGATCCATATAAATGCACGATACTGTCTGAATTCTAATTTGATATGAAACATAATTGCATTGTCAAAGTTTCAAAGTATAAATAGGGGGCAGGGGAATTTCTTCTGTCACGTGGAGGTAATAAAAAACACTCAAAATAATGTCAGTAAGCAGGAAATTCCACTTGTACTTGGCTCTCAATTTTTTTAGCAACTTTACTTTGGTAAGTTCATATTCAAAAATTGATCAAGTTGGAATCCCACTGTTTTTACGAGCAAGAATTTCATGCAAACCACAGCGAACACCTTCATTAACGCCTTGTATTATTGTTAACTTGTCCATGTGCACAATAAAATTACAATTTCTGTCTAAGACAGCTCGAATACTTTATGTTGTGTTTTTTAATTCATTGAAAAGTACCTCCTCCTTCTTAAACTTGAAGTGACACCAAGCGATGAGATCTGATCAATCATTTCAAGTACTAAAGTGAAGTAAAATGTCTGCAGATTGTTTGTACATAAGTAATGCATCGTTTAGTGAAAAATAGTGTCGAAATAATTATTTGTTTACGTGTTATTCGAATTCAATAACATTTTTTCAACAAACGTAAGATATTTTTTGCTCGGATTTCAAGAAAAGAGTGTTCCGGTGATAATTTTTAAAGGTAGGTGGCTGGAAATTAAAAGATGTCTGCTTGAGCATTTCACTTTCAAAGAAACTGTAACTGATTACAACTTTCATGTATCTACCTGACGTAAGTATTCTTTGGAATCAGTGCGAATGAATTGCTCACCTAAATTATTTTCAAATGAGAGTTTACGAACGTTGGCATAGCATGTTGACTTAAGCAGGTTCTAAAATGGGGCGACGATTTACTCTTGAAAGTGCAGAATGCTACTTTTACAGTTTTGTGAACTTCTATTTCTTCGATACAATTTCCAATGTTTTCGTTAAAACAACCCTGCGAATAGAATTACAATTACGAAATGAAATTTACTGTGAAATTAATTTTTTGAAACGTTTCAGGTTTTTTCAAACTTCACTCAGATTTGATAACAATGGAAAACATCACAGCGACAGAAAATTCCACAATTTCTAACCACACCACGAAGGTGAAATTCACATTTGAAATCATAGTTGCACTTCTTACTTTATTAATGTACGTTCTTTCAGTATTTTCAATGATAATTCACCTTTTTAAATTCTTCACGTCGAAACAAAAACAAAGTTTACTGATGAAGAATTTGACAAATTACTGCGCTTGTTTATTACTAGTGTATCTATTCACTTTCGCCTATCTTGCTACTTATGTTTCTACTAGTCTCCCTCAATCTATTCTATTTATTGATTTATATCTACATATAGTAGAATCTGTTCTTTTATTGATTATGTCTTTCTATACGTGCATATGTATTATAGAATGTCAAAAAGCGTACCATATTGCCCTCTCCGATGACAGACAATTCTCCATATACTTGATAACTGGTTGGATATTTTCATTGTTACTGGCTATGGTAATTTTCGCATTCGAATCTTCTCACCAACCGAAAGTTATCATTATTTTGTTATTCCGTTTGATAGCTACTGTTCCATTCTTCGTATCGTTATGGTATATACGATCCATTGGCTGGAAAAGAACCAACATAATTAGAAATTTCGTAATTCATTTACGTTTGCTAATTCTTACCGGAATGCTTTCCATAATTCCGAATACGATTTACGGGATGCTGTTATTATTTAACGAAGATGCTTCGTTGACGAGAATTTTCGGCCAGATTGCCGATGTGTTTTACTACTCGGAAGGATTCATTGTAGGATTGTGCTTCACATTCAGGAAAGATACGTTTGTAAATAAAAACGACAATCCTATCGAAATGACTAATGGGTATGTTACCGAAATAGCACATGTTGTTGATGACGAAGACGAATCGTAGATAAGGATTTTTTATACTAAATAAACATGTTTGGCATTTCATTATCTTGATGGAATTGCAATTTGTATGAATAAATACAGCTATTGAATTTTGAAGTACATTACCTCATGAATTGACGTTTTTTGTGATATTTTATACTATACGTGATGCTGATGTGTATGATGACATAATCAAAAGAAATCAAATTTTTCTAATCATGTTGATTAATTGATAACAGAAAATCAGAGAACGCCGCCGGCGCCATCTTGATTTTTGATCTATATATTTTTGTTTTCAAAAGATCCCACAAAGCAGTTTCAACTTTCAATTTCACCTACGGTAGATTTTCATCTAGAGCAAGGCATTTTTTCTTTCATTGAAAAGGAAAAACCCTACAACTTAGGAAAGAATTCGTAGAAGTCGTTCGACCTCAAACTTCATAGAGATAGAATCATTCGATCACCGTATGTACATAAGAAATATAAAGAATGATCTTTTCATTTCGGAAAAATATAGGGAGTCCATTCAAGTAATTGTATCTTGTGGGAAAAAAACTAAAATGTATTCCTTTTTCCATCACCGGAATTATTCTTTTTGCAGGTGTGAAAATGAACGATTGCGAAAAAATACCATTTTATAAAACGTACCGAAAAATTATATTTTATAAATTTACTATCGAATAATTCACTAATAACTAATTCACATTTTATCTGGTACTTGACCATGATTATTAAAATAAAAAAAATCACCGATGAGATGAAATAAGTCATGAACAACACCAACGTTCTTAGTGCATATAAAATATCACATCACAATAACACTTTTACGATTAAAGCTACTCAGTTGCTTATAAAATATACATCAAATTATCTACAAATTCAAACAAATCGTCTAACCTTGCAAATTTGATTCATAAGCAATTCACCCCACAAGGTATCTTTCTAGATCACATTCAACACTCCTGAAAAATAACGAATATTAATTTCATTTACTTTAAAATTTATACTCGTATTACGAAAAACAATTTTCCACATACTTAGCCACATTGGCAACGAACTCAAAATCAGCAATACACTTATAACGCGGATTATCTAAATTGCAATCGTCATTTCCAATTGAAACCAAAAGCTTGAGTTCTACTAGAGACGTAATCTGAAATATTCAATATATGAATTAATATTCGTGTAAGGTAGAATAAGTAAGTATAAAAAGAACAAAATGCTAACCTGCTGCATTATAGAAGTACTTAAACAACTGCGTTGTCGAATTAAACCAGAAAATATTGATAAAAGTCTATTCAAAGTGAATTGCCTCGGACCCAGCAACGATGCCACTTTATTTTCTATATTTTTATTAGAAATCTTCATCTTTTTCTTTTGCTTAGAAGATTTTAAATAGAATAACTGTTTATCGTGTTTTGAAGAAATGTAAGAAGCTATGTATGCTGCAATTAGTAAATATTTAGTATTTATAGACATTTCTGTGTCAATGGAAAGCTGCATCGATTCGTATTTTTTTTCATGAGGGTATTTGCTATAACATAAAACAATAAAATGTGTAATATTTATGGAATATTATCAAGAAAAAAAATTATCATACTAACCTTTGAGGAAAACAGAAAAGTAAATTACTAGGATCCATTTTCAAATGTGGGGTAAGTCTTTTGAACAAACCTTGGCGTTCATTTGCACTCAACTCTTTTTCATCAATAGGTTTTTTATAAATTGCGAAAAATACATCGACCTGTGTAATTATTCACCATTATAGAAAATAATTCATTTTTTTGTAAAAGAAACGATTGCACGAACAAACTCACCAATTGTAATATATCGAAAATATCTCGATGAATTCCATATACGCTGGGCAAGAAAAATATTAGAAAGTTTTTAAATATATCTGGATCATATTGAGGTCTCAGCAAAGGTATGATTTTGGAAAGCTCGTCTGTACAAATAAAAATGAATTACTAAAAATGAATAATTTTATGTGATTAACATGAAATTTTACAAATGAACCTGTGGTGTAAGCAGGAAACTGCATTTTGTTGACATGGCTTCCAAGAGTTGATGCGTAAATTTCAGCATGCTGATCGATAAAAATGATAGAAAAGTTGGATTGCAGATTCATAAAAGCTTCAACGTAATATTCACCCAATGAGCTGCAATTTTTTAGGATCTAAAAAATAAATAAATAAATAAATAAATAACACTCCGAAAATAGAAAATCAAACCCGTTCAAAACAAGTAAAAAATTTACTATAAAATCAATCTTCAAATCATTAGATGGCGATGTAGATTCGAAAATATTCATAAATTCGACTATATTTGTACATCCATTTTTATTTAGTTTCTCTGAAAGAAGAGAAAATAATAATGAATAATTCAACACTTTAATTTTATTTTACAACCGAACCATTTCGATTCAACTTACTCTCGCCTAATTCCGTAAGAAATGTTTGAAAAAGAAACTTCGGATGATAGCACTCATTGCAATCGATGAGAATGTACCCTTTGTTCGATAATTCCAAGAGTTCCTTCAGAATAGCTGTTTTGCCAGTGTTACGAGGTCCATGTAGAAGAAAATCCATAGTTGTTTCGCTATCCTAAAAGTAATAAATAAAGATGAAACTTGAAGAGAATATAATCTCGTACGTTTTTTACCCACTTACTTCTTCTGATATGAATTTAAAAAGCAAGTTTATTTGATTTTCTCGGCCAGGAAATTTGTCTATCACTTTATCAACAATACTGCTATCCATTCTGGCTTGAGTAGCGATGAATTACAACAGGTTTCGAATATATTAACAGCGAGTTGAGTGGAAAAATTGACACCAAGTTCACTTAATTGTTCCTCATTTTGCGGTAAAAGAAATTATTCGGTTTCCCGCCTTTGATAACAGAGACAGATGATCGGAGCAACAGCTGAACTACACGTAGAAACAACACAAACGATCGAGCGAATAACTCTCGGGACTTTGGTCAATTTTAATTGTTCAATTTACTTATTTTTTACCGCAAAGGGAATTAATTTATACAATTAAAAAGCTGAAATTTGGGGAAAACGGCGAAGAAAAAAAGAAAAAAATTTAAAATTCTTTTTGATAACATTTGATTTTTGGCTTTTCGTTGTTAAAATTCGCATAGCTTGCTTTTAAAATAAAACAATTCAAACTCTTTTTTTTCGATTTAGCAATAAATTTATGATCTAAGAAAAGAATAAAATACTTTTATATGATTGTATTGATTCAAATTTATTCCGATTACACGTTCAAATTAAAAATAAAAGAAATTCAAAATTCTAGTAGAATCTAGGACAATCTCGTCATAAAAACTTCTTTTTTTGGCTACACTGGTGAAAAAAATAATCAATGAAAACTCGTCAACGTTAAAACCTCTCAATGTAACCACTCAGCAACCAAAAATAGAAGTATTGGAAATAATTTCGCGAGTGTTTCTCACAAAATGAAACTAAATAAATGGTTAAATTTGCTTTTCTTAATGTTATTAAGCAAGTAAATAAATTAATCAAATAAAATAAATGATTAAGTTGTAATTTACCACTCCTCTTCAGAATTTCTCATCACTTCGGTACTTTCATTCCAAAACTTGGACGCACTGGTATCGGTAAATTTATGATCATTTCAAGTAGCATGCGTGTTTAAATAAAAGAGGTAAGGTTGCTTTTTGTTTTCTCAATAGTATAAACAAAAAATTTTTATTGCAATGTGTTAATTATAAAGTTAACATTGTCGGAGTTAATTCGCAGTTTCAGTT
Source organism: Pseudococcus longispinus (assembly GCA_900064475.1). Lineage (NCBI taxonomy): Eukaryota > Metazoa > Arthropoda > Insecta > Hemiptera > Pseudococcidae > Pseudococcus > Pseudococcus longispinus. Next base: position 10,489 of record FIZU01063093.1, read on the forward strand.
TAATATCAAACGTACTATCATAACATCACATACCGGGTTTATTCAACGTTCTATCGAACAGTATACATGATTTTTAAATAAGTATTCCTAACACACATCACACACTACAATAGAAATATCGTTACGAATGTTTTTCATCGTATACTTCCACCTGTTTCTTCTGTAATCCTGGTGAGTGATTTTTTGAATTTTTTAAAAACTCAATTTAACATAGTTTTTTAATTTAAATTGCATTATTATCTCGAATACGTAAGTTATCTGAATATTAAGGACACTCGTAACTCCTCAACGACAATTTTATTATCACTCGAGTCCTAACTGATAATGAATTATTAATCAGGTTCAGATAAGAAAACCATTTTCAAATAGAATACAATAGTGAATTTTTTGCGATCGTGGTTTAATATTGGTGTAATTGGCGTTTTCATTTTATCATCATGGTCATCGATTATATAAGAACGATAAAGGTGATAAACTAATTACTCGATGTAATTATCGCCTCTAATTATAGCTGAAAATAAATCAAATCAATGAAAATCTTTATTAATGACGATATACTTTGTATTTTAAGTTAATCTGAGGTTTGCGATAATTTCGGTTATTTTTTTTATCCTTCGTTAACAAGTCATGCATTATATCTAGTATTTGCAAAACGCCGAGACGAACTTAACGTAATTAACATTAATGAACCAGAATTAAGTAAGTCTTCTACTAGACGTATTTTTCAACCAATCATTGCAACAGTATCTCGTTATAAATTTTACCCATTGTGACACCAACGAATAAAGATTCGTTTGCGTCGTACATTTTGGAAAATTCAAATGTAGGCCAAACACGAGGTGCAAAGGCAACAGGCGCGAAATTCGGTAGGATCGAATTCGTCAGCAAAATGTTTTTCCTCTTTGAAAAATCAAGGTGATATTTACCTTAGAGAAGTATTAAAAAACTACCATTAACGGGATCGCTTCGATAAACAGGAAAATTGATGTGCTGACATGTTTTTAACGGTAAACCGGACGTTTATTATTGGTCGGTCGAATATTGCGTATTATACTATCAAATAATAACAAAATACGTCAAAGATGATACACAATGCGTTTAATAGTTATTTCGGATAAATAAGAAATGTTGTGAAGAAAAAAAGACGCCTGACTACGACAAACAACTCAATAGAAATAATTAAAAATATGAATGCCAAGGCCTTTAGCACCCTGTTCCAAGTCGGATTTCAATTTCCAAGATCTTCTTTGGAAGGAAATTACTCGATAGATTTTTCAACGAACGAGGGTGAAATTACCTGGATTTCTTTATTTTGTAATCTTTTTCGACGCGATTGCTTCGTGAAATGAGAATCGATTTTTCCCCATTTTTACTCGAATTATTGTACGGAATGAATTTATTAAAAGTTTGATATTTTGTTTTTATAACCTCGCTATAGTATTCGACGTCGAATCGATAAATTGGTATTTTTTTTTGAAATCTTCGAACACGAAAAAACACTTTTGCGTCCGTTCGATTTATTTAATTTCCTTTTTAAATAACCGTGCGTAATCAAGTTGAAAATGAAAAAACTCGCGATATCTGTAGCCACGTCGAACATGGAAAAATAATATTTTAAGGTTTATTTATTGGAACAAATGAAAATTCAAAGATTATCTACGTGAAAATTCCTCATCAATATCGACTCGAAATAAATATTACGAACATCGACTTTTCATTTTCCGGCGATATTTTTCGACGAGTCGAATTTAATTACATCGTGTAATTTTTCCTCCTTTCGATCAAAAGTATACTTACAAGGGTTAAGAAAATTTATCGTTATTAGATTTAAAGAAGCCATTTAAAGTATTAGATCGTTTACGTCATGTTTTTTCATTTTAAATTTCACTCGCTTGTCATTTATACAAAAAAGAATGTTAATTTTGTCAAGCTAATTTTTATAAATTGCCAAGTTCTCCGCCCAACGTCGACATTGTGTTATTCGTTTATTTGGACAAGGCTGGCGTATCCAAAGCAATCGATCTAAAAGCACGTGATGAAAATTTTACCCAAGTGTGAAAATCGTGAGTGAAATTTTAAGCAAATTTTCATCTGGTGCTTCGAACGTGTTACATATTTTCATTATCATTGCTGAGTCAAGTGATTTGTGTCGAGCGGTTCGTTGTGTTTTTTTTCCTCTCGTATTATCTTGGGACTCGGTTGGAATTGTTAATGTTGTAAAAATAAGGCCGAAAACCCCAACGATTTGTAATTAACTTTTTGTTTTTGTTTTTCCGAGTTGTGGTTGAAAAGAAAAACACTCGGTTTGTGTTTTTTTTTCAACGAAGCAAGAAAGGGGAGGCGAGCAAGTCGTGAGAGAAAACTTTGCGAGAAATTTTAATTCATCGAGTTGTCCAATTTGTGATTTTCTACCCCTTTGAGAAACGAATTATTAATGAGTAATGCGACTTTATTATTCACGAGTTGATGAACTACTAATTACAATGAATCATTAAGGTTTAATATTCATCATTCATTCTCATTCTACAAGTTCTCATGATACGAGTAATATCGATTTCAAAATTCACCATAATCGAGAGTTTTATTTTATTAATAAAATAGGTAATTCAAAATCTCAATTCACTCGTAAAAAGGATTTCTTATCATTAGAAAATGATTTGCCTGAAACATCACTTGTCTATATTTTCAAAGCAATATGATCATTTGAAAGGTACTTAAACCAATCGTTCGTAAATGAATCAATCGAGATGAAATATTTCTCAGATATCGTTGGTAGGATATTTTCTTACGAAATCCATTTCTCGAGTTATTTTCTAATGAGTTATTCAATTATGATTTATATTTGTTTGCTAATGATTCGATAAATGTGGGAATTCTATTCATTCGTGAAAGACTTTCGAGTTTTTATGAACTAATTGTTGAATATTCGATTGAAAAATAGTATTTTTTTACGTTATCTTGATCGTTAGATAACAGCCATGAGGAAAAAGTTATTTTCAACGGATCATTCTTTCGCGAACGATTCATTGGGCAGAATTTTTGTTCGTAGACAAACTTGGAATTATTGAATTTAAAATCGATTTTTTTGTTAATTTTTTTAAAAATTACGTTTTAAATTTTTTGGAGTGAATCGTTCGCGAACGACATGTTGAAAAGAGGCCAGAATGAACAATTTTGAATGATCTCGTTCCAAACTATTCTTTGATGTTATTGTTCGTATTTTTGAACGACTATGATTTTTTTTTTGTTATTTTCATAACGAATCATTCAAAAACCATAATTTTGTTCAAGAAAGATTCAATTTATCGGTATTATTTATGGCTAGTAGTCAATGATGCGATTTTACGACAAATCTAGTAGGACAAAAAATTTCCAATCTCACTTTTATGTTAGCAGAAGAATCGAAATTTTTCAAAAAACATTGGAAGTGTTGAAAGCTGGTTTCCTGTGCGAATTTTTTGTTCAAATCGAAATTTTTTTTACAATTTCTCTTCATTTTGATTTGATTTTATTTTATGAAAGTATGAAAATATTAATTTTGGGTAATTTTAGGGTCCTGGAATGTCTGAACTATAAACTCAAACTTTAATTAATTTTTTTTATAATGGCAAAAAATTGATGGGGGACGAAATGAAATTGAAATTTTTTCCACCACGTCTCTTTCTATTTCAAGGGTGAGTAGATAAATGCAATTTTTCTCAATTTATAGCAAATCTCGGACAGAAAAATAAAAATAAATAATTTTGATTCGTTCTATCAGATCTCTGCCAGGTACAAAAGAGTTGATTGTAAAAAAAACGTCGAAAATGATCAAATTCTCGGTGAAAAAAACAAATTTTTTCTGTAACGTCAGTCCTTGAACAATTTTGACGAGTATTTATTCTACATAATTTATCTATTCTGCAGCAGAAAAGGTAAAAAAATCTAAGAAAGGAAATAATTGAAAAAATCGATTTGAATTGAAAAATCAAAAAATTGATAATATCGATATTTTTCGATAATTAGGCATTCCTATATTACTTACTTTAGTCAGTTGTATGACTCGAGAATGAATCTTTGATATTTTTATTTATATTTTTTTAGTGAATCGTTCAAAAATGATTCATTCGTTCGTGAACATTCATTGGGTAAAGTTTGATAATTAAGGTGCTTTTTATTTATATTTTGTGGAAAATTTTTTTCCGATTTGTTTTGCTCTCACCCTCTAAAGTTGTTCCTTTCTTCAGTACCCTACTTGAAAAATATCGCCAAATCACCTCAAATTTTCAAAAAAATTAAAAATATATGCGATGAAAATTTTTGATTTTTTTTTGCTCTCTCCCTTAAAGTTGTTCCTTTTTTGAAAAAATAAATTCTAAAGGGGTTCAGCCTTTTACATGCAAAATAAGTGGTGCCAAATCTTTCTCAAATTTTCAAAAAAAATTGAAAAAGTACGCTAAAATTTTTTTATTTATGATTTTTTTGCTTCATTTGTTACCTTAGTCCAGTCAAATTAGATCAAAAATTTGGAAATAAAGGAAAAATTAGGTAGCAAGTGTTTTTTTGTGGAAAACTGTTCATTGTCGTCTCAGTAGTATCCACATGAAATCCTTGACCCCCACCTGGCTTGCGACCTCAGGGCGGGGAGGGGGGGTGTGGACCGTAAACCTGTGTTTCATTTTTCGCAAATTACACGAAACCTTTGAGAGCTAGCGTTGAAAGGATGGTATAAGAAAATAATCTACATAAAATTTCCTATAAAATGATACCATGCATCGCCCCCCACCTTCCAATATTAGCCCTACCAAGAGGGGTGGCAAATTGA
>FIZU01063120.1:0-16792 GCA_900064475.1 Pseudococcus longispinus
TCGATTAAATTTAGAACGATCAATTAATCGATTAATTTTTTTTTAATCGACAGCACTACTTGTACAGTAAATCTCCATCAGGGTACCAACAACTATCAAATGGGGACTTGACAGAATATTCTTCAAGACTTGTATCATGAAAATGAAAATCTAAAACTCTAAATGGTCAGAAAATCATTGAATGTACAATGGAGAACCTACTTCACAGCAAAGACTATCATCAATCCAAAAATAACTGAGCATCAAATCAATCCCGAAAAAAATCTCAACATCGAAAAAGCAGGATTTTTAGAAGAACTTTTTTATAAAGAAAAATGTAGGTACATTTTTTTGTATTTGGAAAATTTCAGATTGTAAAAGTGGTTCAAACATAATAAAAATTGTAAAATACGATCATACATGTTATTTTGTCATCAACTTTTACGTTTTTTTAGTCAGTTTGGTGACTTTTGAATATCAAGTCATAAAACTTGGCTAAGAATGAGAGCATATTATGTATTCAGTTTTTTTTTTTTTTTTTTTTTTTTTTTAAATCACTCAATGCTGTTGATTTTCTTTGATAATGATCCTGAATTCAATTTTTTGCAGCACTTGACGAATTTTTACCAATTTCGCATAAAAAAAATACGCCCACCATTAAAAGTTCTCGACCTTTTGAATGTAGACACCCACCTGAGATTTAATCATAGTTTCTTTCTTCAACATTCAGTCTGAACTTCGACTTGATATAAATTCCTTCATTGTCCTAATTTTGGACATGATTAAATTTTGGTCGCCCTAATTTCGGGTGCCAATTTTTTCATTGTTTTTGTTGACCTTAATTTCGGATAAATTTGCATTCTCTTATTTCCTCATTTTCAAAAAAAATGTCTCCAAACAGGAAACGAGGCTCTCACACCGGAATCAAAGTCATCCGAGACGATCTCGTCTGACAGGATTCTCTACAACGAGAGCAATCCCTCAACTTTTTGACTACTGTTTGAACTCTTTTTGGAATCCTTTAAATTAAGGATCCTTTAGCGCAAATTGGCTTCTGTCTTCGTAGATTATGTATAAGGTATAACTGCAAACGTATATATCTCTGCCGATTACGTAAAAGGCGTAACATATTAGCGATGTAATCATGTTATTTTTTTTTAGAGCAAACATGTATTATCGTCTATTCGTCGCAAGTTTCATCGATTTCATTTCTTGATTCATTCTTTATTACCAACAGAAGCACTATTTTGAAATGTTCCGCAGAACGACAAAAAAAACGCGCTTGACATACATATTCGTCATCTTTCTTAATCATCTCAGATGACCAAGAGACCCATGCAACAGCACAAGCTTCGCTGTCATCCACCCAAAAAGAAAATTGATACATCGCATGTGTTTTTCAGGTGGGTGCCTAATGAAGGAAGAGCTCTTGAAGCGCTACTGAAGTATGTTAGCTATTGATGGGCAAAATGAAATAGGAAAAAAGAGAAACGCCAAAATTTTCATTATACTTTTTATAAAGTTATTTTCAATGTTTTCAAAAAAGTTTAATTATTTTTATAGAAGTTCAAGGAATTTCTAACAGTTTTCATGATCTTTTGACCGTTTTTACAATCATTATTGAGTAAGGTAGCCTAATATGGACCAATGTTTAATATGGGCTATCGAGCTATTTCGCCTGTTTATGATGCGATCTGATGGGAATAATTTTTGGCTGTAGTCCTTGATGTATTACCTCGATACGTGTTGAAAATTCCATCCCACAGTTTAGAAAAAAAAAATATATCAACAAAATAAGATTTTCATGCTTCCAATTTTTTTATTTGCGACATACATTTTACGTTGAATTTTTTTTAAAGGTTGTTTTAAAATTTGTTCGAATGTGTCAAAAGAAGTTCAAATGAATACAAATCGAATAGCGTATAGACTTTTACGATCACAGTTTTGATAACAGCAGTAAGTTGATTTAATTTTTTTTTGTTTGGTACCCCTAATATGGACCACGTATGATAATGTTGATATGAGCAGAAAAATTACATTTATTCTTGTAGTATATGCCATTTGATTATTATAGTCCGTGCAATTTATTTATGCGGCTGAGTTTTCCGAAACGATTTCGTTGCCTCGCGAGAACCCGCGACGAAAAATTAGAAAACAACGAGCGGTGCGCGCGCACAACCGCATAAATAAATTGCACAAACTATAGTTTACTTGCAGAAGGCGAAAGTTCGCAAGTTATGGACGCCGAGAAGTGATGTGCTCAAAATGTTATCAATGGGGGACACGAAGTTTGTGATGACACAGTTGCTGAATGTAAAAACATGAAAAACTATATATGCTTGATGGCCCATTTACACTAGGGTTGACCAACATTGTTCCGCAACATTTCCCCATTTTTTTCGTGTTTTCAACAATGTTTCGAGAACATTTACACCGAAGTTGAGGAACATTGTAGCTATTTCGTGTTGACAACAAAGTTTCCGAGTACCACCGGACTCGGGACTTCGCCAACATCAACAGAAACATTACTGAATACGATTCTTGTGATCTCCATGTGTTTTATTGCTTTTTGGTAATTAATATTTGTTTTAGTTGATTAATTATGAGTAAAAGGAGCGCAAACGCTGCAGCTGGAAGCTCTACTTCCACTGAAGAAACTGTAAGGATATTTTCAATAGTTTAACTAATATAATTCGCTTCGTTTAGGTATAGTGCATTAACATAACTTTTCTCTGTTTTTGAATAGTGGCCGAGAGCGGATTTATTTAATCTCGCAAAAAGTTAAGAGAATATCCTTGTATTTGGAACAGACACGACACACACAGAAAATGAGAATAGATATCTCGTAATAATTTCAGTTATGACTTATTTTATAGGTTTGCTTACTTTTCCAAGGGCGAGATGGACTTTCGGTAGTTTGTACCGACAGTCTGAAGATTTGGAGTAGTCCACTACAATAACATGCGGAAATCGTTATATTGAAAACGAAGAAACGATTTAAAAAATCCTCTTCGAATCATTTCCTCTCGTTTCAGGCCCTCATCATCTAGGTTACTTAAAGATATTAAAGACGTTGTGGATTCTAAGCGTTTTTGTAGAAAAGGTCTAACCCAAAACCGACGTTGCCGGCGCCGGTTTTTATTTTTAATTATTTTAAATAACGCGGCAAGAATAATAAAAGCAAACGCTGCTTTCGCCTTCCTTTTTTTACTTTGACGAATCATTTCATGTACTTAATTTTTACAATTGGAAATAAGTGAAAACAAAAAATTCAGCGTATGTTACTTTCCCGCCAAAAACTTCAACATTATCAGACCAGTTCGGTGTAAATCCGTGTTTCCTTTTATAAACAACATTGTTTATCAACATTGTTCCCAAAATTTGTTGCGGAACCCATGTTTTTAGAACAATGTTGGTCAACCCTGGTGTAAATGGGCCATGACATGGTTACATTCCTAAAGTTTTATTACTGTACGCATTTTATTCTGTAGTAAACGTTTTTTCAAGATTTCTACAAGTTTTGTTTTTTTTTTTTGAAAAAAGAGGTGGTCCATTGTTCAGAAATCAGGGATGTTCACCGTTAACCGTAACTGGTATTACCCCTTAAAAAATCACCAAAAATCGTAACCGTAACCGAAATAAAAAACATTGTAACCGTCACCTTTAATTGTAACCAAAAAGAAAAATTTTGCAACAATGGTTCATTTTTTTCCACCTTTTAACAGTATTGGCAACCAAATACTCAGTGCTCGGTGGAGCGCATTTTTTCCAATCTGCGTTTTAATTTTGATTACCTGCATTAAAATTTAGATGATATTCTCGAAGATATACTATCAATTCGTACAAATAAATTTTTGTGTCACGATCTTCGTGTCCTGGATCACATTACTTTTCGTTGGAGGAAACACTGGTAATATTTCAGGACATTACGTCGCATTCGACAATGTGCGATATTCCGTACGAAGTGTAATTGAAGCCATAGATTTGAATTTCAAAATCATTTAAGCCCTCGACGTCAAATATTCGTTAGAATCTGAGCAGATTTATCTATTTTTGCAACATTCGTTGTATAATATCAACGACCGAACAGACGATTGTACTTCATCAGCAAGGCAACTAATAACACACGTTCGACAGCGAAAAATAGGTAATAAGTGATTTCAGGTACTACTTTTGTTTTTTTGAAGCTCATTAGGTTTAAGTTGCCGGTATTTTTTATCGGATCGTGTTTTAGTACCTTTCATATTTCATTACTCACTTGAATCCTACAAATTGTTATTTTTGCTGATTTTTTCGTACCTACTCAACACAATAAGTGATTTTATAGGTACTACTTTTATTCCTTTTTGTAATAAGCTAATTAATTTGAAGTTGCCGGTATTTTTTTATCAGGTCATGTTTAGGTACATTTATTTTCCATTGAATCGTACACAGATTGCAACTTTTTGCTGATTTAATTTTGTAAAATTCAAGTTCTTTTCATCTAAACCCAATTTTACTTGTTTTTTGAAAATATGGCCAATCAATGTTATATGTATTTGTCAATCGAATTTTGAGATCAACGAAGAACTTCTCAAACATATGAAACTTATTCATGAAAATGTAAACGTTTACAAATGTAGTGAAAGTGAATGTATTAGGGTACCTAACCTATACAATAATTTTTCTTCATTTCGAGCACATCGCCAAAAGGAACACGATGTTGAAACTTCATCAACTAACGTTTCCATGATCGTTGATGCTGAAGATTCAGATTTCGTTGAAAATATTTCACTAAGTCATTGTGTTGAAGAAATTTCAGTATCAAATGAAAATTCTGCTATGGAAGATTTGTTCGAAAAATTATTCGCTGATGATTTATTAAATTTATTTTCAGAATTATATAGTTTGAAAGACGTTCCACGAAAAAGAGTAGTAGGGCACTTTGTAGTAGATTTGTAAAATATTTTCTAGATGTTTTGAAAGGTGATGATTTAAAAAAAATCAAACAATAGTTAGGCAGCTTATTACAACCGTCTTTTGATAGCAAACTTTCAGAAAATCATGGAGAAATAGAAAAAACAAGTCAGCTTCTTGACTCGTTTTCAAATTCTTTGGAAAACTATAAAACTGAGTATTTACAATTGAAATGGATAACAGAAAGAAAAAATTCATTCTACCAAATACTTCTCTAATAGGTGAAAGAACTGAGTTTAAAGAAATTTCTGGTTTAATTACGGCGGTTAAAGTTCCTGTTTCAGCTGAGTTTATTACTTTGAGATTTACTTTGAAATATTTCAACTTCGTTTGAATTCAGAATTAAATAATATTCTAAATGTAAGTTGAGAAACGATTCACGAATATTGATAGAAAATCGATAAAAGTACGTCGCAAAGAGTGTGGTTTGTGCTTAACGAACACGATTACGGTGACGAAGCTACGATACAGCATTATTACGACGACGAATGAATTCAAGTTACAACGATGGAGCAAACCTCATCGCAAAACTTATTTAAAGGTGAAAGTAATCATAACCAATAGCTTAAACTCAAAATTCAAACTATTCGCGAACTAGTTGGATAAAACCATTACAAAGGACACAAGTCTTGCAACTAGATAAGAATAGCAGGTTTGTTGAGTGTTGACAAACCAATTCTCGGTTTATCAATCGAAAATCACGAAAACAGTATAATCGCTATAAATATTGAAAGCACTCACCGAAAATATTTTCAATTGTTGAATATTTGACCATGTTTGAATTGGTTAGAAGATGAGACGTAGACAGTAAAACAGAACTCTGTAAATGAAATTATAAAACGGTCAGATACAAATTTCGATAACAGATTTCAATAATTCATTATTGTAAAAAAGCATCAGAGGAAAGTACCGCTTACCGGATTAAAAACAGCACAATCCTCAAGAATAATATCAAATAGACCACGTTGATCAGCCACAGCCAACACAGACAATGGATGAATAGTGAACGCAACTTCTTCGCTTCAGAAGCCGATAAAATAGCGACAAAATTGCCTCAACGAACTGTAAAAAACAAAATTGAATAAAACTGAAAATTGAAAAAAAAATGTTGATAACTGGAATAAAACTTACATGTAACGCATGTCTCTAAATTACGGGAAATTAACGCAATTTCGATAGACGAAAGCTGGTTTCCATATGATTTGAATAGAAATATCTTCAATCAGAATAATGGGCAGCGGAGAGTATTCGTTGTATTCGGCGAACAACTTACCAATTTTTAATAAAACCTAAGATACAGAAATTTTGTAACTAATGTACACACATTTGAAAAAATACTTTAGAATTAGGAAAAAAACCGTACTTTGGCATCTAATCGAATATCCGATATAAACACATTCATAGACTATTCGGTGAATTCTTCAATTTTCAACTTTTAAGCAGAATTACAAAAGCTGAGCTTCTAGTGAAACGTTAAGCAACCTGCTAATCTTGAATGATTCTGCAGAAGGCATAAACCGCAGTTTTGTTTCTTGAACTGGGTAGTTTGATTTGTTTTGTGGCGATCGATTCTTCGTTTAATCGTGGTATGAGTATATCTACAAAACATCGTATATCGTCAGAAATTCAGAATCACGAATCATGGTTAAGCTATTATATCGCAAGAATTACCTGTTGTTAAGATGTTAGATACTGTGTCCAACCGATACATAAATCTTTTGGTATTTTGATGATAAATTACAGTACGTCAAATGCTTCAATAACCAGAATCAATTTCAGATTTGCAGCATTCCTGCACAACGACATAAATGTAAACATGGATGTCAAGAGAACTTAATAAGTTGAATATGCGAGGGTAGAGTAATGTGTTACGTTCACATGTATCCCTTGGTGCGTAGTTCAGTTCACAAAATTGATGATGGATTTTCAAGTTGTAGATTGTCAACCATCGTGAAAAATAATAACCTAATAAATAAAGTATTTCATACCTGCGGTAATATCAATTTCAAGCATCGAAAGTATTAAATAACAAAAATTAATTAGAAATAAAACAATTAACAATCGAAATTCGTCAATTGCGTGCAACACGCGGTAACTGTTTAACCAAACACACGAATATCAAGATGGATGATGATAGAAAATCACTGCGAAAACTTCGAAAGAAAAAAGTCAAGGTCAAAATAATAATTGACAAGGCAGTTTTAATGCTGCCTGTAAAATAAAAAACATCAAAAAGCCAACTTGAAAACCAACAACCTTGTTGGTGAACACTTTGGAACGTTGCTTGTTGCATACCTGATGAGGAGTGAGGAGGTGAACGCGCTTTGATTTGAAAATGTATTTTTGAATTTTCGAAAAAGAGAAATAATTCAAAGTCATATTTCAATTTTTTTATTCTTTTCTTTTTAAAAGTTAAAACAATCTTTTCAGTATTCCGATCAAGAATCATGAAGTTTCGAGCAAAACTTTTGGAAGCCGGTTCCATGCGACAGTTTTCAAGTATGCATCGCTTCAGTAAAATAGTAACACATAATTTTATTCATTTTACTTCAGAAGGTAATCACCTCTGCGGAATTTTTGGACTACAGATATCATGACAACTTTATCAAAATTAGCCAAAAATTGCGTTCTCAGAATATGTCCAGATCGTTTATATTTCATCGTTCCTGAAGAGCACAGCATTCCATACAAGTTATCAGTTTGGTGTATTTTGCATAAAAATGAATTCTTTACTTCGTACGATATGGTTGGAGATTCCGATAAAAATGAAATCTATCTGGAGTTCAACTCAGGTACGAGTATTTTATTTATCAATGAAAAATTATACGATTTGATTCATTTTTCAATCATCTGCGATCCTCTATAGATATGTTAGCAGCTTCGTGCAGTTCAATTAAAGGAGCAGGCAGCAGCGTTGTGTCGTTGAAAATAAAACTTACTCATAAAGTATCACCTTGTATAACACTGGAATTAGAACTGGTACAGAAATTTATTTTTTCCAATGTTCGTATTGAGACATCAGTGTTTCAATTTTATTTATAAATTTATCGCAGGCATCTACCAATTCAAATTCTCAAATGTGTACCCACGATGTACCAGTAACTATGGTAGCGAAACGAGACTGGGTGGATTATCAAGAGCCTGAAATTGTCAACTTTAATGTACGTACTTTAACTTTAGCCATGTTTCATTTCTTTCTCTTGATATTTTCGTAATCGAAAAAGCATATTCCGTTTCAGATAAGTACCCAAATGCCAAATACAAGAATCCTCAAAAACATAACCGATAAACTGAAGAAAATCAACAACAAAGTTATCATCACTGCCACAACCAACGGATCACTCTCATTATTAGTAAAAGCTACTACAGCCACGATTGAAACTCATTTTAAAGACTTGAAAGTACACAAAGTCAACATGCCTGGTAAATTACCCTCATCGTCGAGTACCATTTTTTACGAATATAAGTTTCTGATTATTCATTCTTGTTGCAGATACTTCGGCATCGGTTTGCGTAGATATCAGAAAATTATCTCAGTTCCTTACGTGCGATGCCATAAATCCCAGTACAATGGTTTGCAACATTGTGGCTAATCACATGCTATATCTGTGTCTAAATCATACCGGATTCCAAATAAATTATTATCTTTTGGGAATTGATGATTGAAAATAATAAATAATACAATTTTTGTGTCCTGTGATAATCTTTCTTTCAAGTTCCATGGTTTATTTACGTATTTAATAATTTATAACGCATGCCTATATGCTAGATTGTGTGCCTTTTTTTATGCTTTTGTGAATATGTAATTATTTAAATGTTTTGATTCGCAATTTTTATTTTTTATAACTTTGTTACCATATGAAATAAAACGACAGTTCGATTTTAATTGTATGCTATGTTCTTTGAAATCAAACCTTTTAAAAACTTGATACAATGTTTTGGAGCCTGAGTTAAGCAATAGACACTTATTAGTCAGATGTAAGGGTTGAAAAAATTCCACACTCGTTTGAACCAATTTCAACTTTCCAGTTTCATTCTTGAAACAAATAAAAAAATCGAAATAGTTTAGTCGTCGAACGAATACGTCTTTTATTAGCACATACAAAAAAATCCATAACCATTAATCGTTATTTTTCGAATTGAAAACGATTTTTTTTTTTTTTTCAAATACATGATCTACTCATATAAACTAATACACAACTCGAATCGATATACTGAAAAAATGGCTGAAAAGACTCTACAACGATATATTCAGCCTAAAATAAAAAATACTGCAGTAAAATCGAATTAAAAACGAACCAAAAAAAATCATTAAAAAATAATCAGTAATAAACACCTTAGAAAAATACTTCGCCGCCAGTTTCATCAACTGATACTTGATACGCATGATTTTCTCTATCAAGTAATAATACATTTACTCTCACAATAAATTCAAATCGTTTGAAGTTTTTATACATATTATTTACGTACAAACGAAAACACCAGGGATATGTTTGAAAAAAAAAAATTGACATTTAAAACATTTACTCGTTAACAATAAACCGTTTCTAGAAAAACATTCAAGACGTTATCATTAACGATAAAATGTTCATTAATTAAATATTCGATCGATCAAGAGCTATAATACGAAGTAACAAATGAAAAAAAAAATTCACATAAAAATTTCAAACTGGTTTAAATTTGTTTTGAACATGTAAAAATACCAACGTATAAAAACTTGAGAGAGCAAATCACCTTTACTTATAATTTACTAATACAGTCTTCACCTTTATATTTTTAATAAATATATTCTAAAAAAATTGCAAATAATGGAAACTTAAATAAAATGACGTATATAATAGAAAGCTGAGATTACGAGGGATTCGCTAAATTCTGCAGCTTGCCGAGGACACGAGTCATATCGGCGTCTTTCGAAAGTCGAATATACGAAGCACTACGCACGGTGCAAAAGTTCATCCAGCCTGGAACGTGCTTCGATATCAGTTTCATGTGCTCCATAAGATCGTCTAAAAACATAGAAAATTCGATGACGCGATTAAAAAATCTCAACATGCTCGATGCATGGTGGTTTGTACTTACTTTGAGACAATTTTTCACGATAACTGTGGCTTATCTTCAGCACCACTGTTCCCACAGGTAAAATTCCTTTTTTTTCGTTGACGAAAACGTTACGCATTATACGAGCCAATTCCGGTAGACGTGAAAGCATTATGGCTTCTTTAGCTTCAGCTGGCGTCTGAGTCATCGTTTCAGCCATCTTTGCTGCTTGTCTGGCTCGAACCTGCGAGAAATCGTACGTTATTTCGGAAGATGAAAGAAAACGAAGATCGAACTTCGTTTACCTTTTCTAGTAAAGATTTAGGAATATTTCTTAAAGCTTTATGAAGTGCTGGCAGTGGATCAGATGTGCTCGTTGGAGTTGCTGGCTTACTCGGTTCCGATTCTTTGGCTTCTTTTTTCAGCTCTGCGGCCGCCTCCACGGCTTTTCGCATACGGTTATTGACTGAGATCAAATCGTGGGCTTTTTCTATAAAAGGAACGTTATTGAAGAACGATCGGATACGTACAGAGAATTCATAGAATGATTTCATACCTAGGACGGTTTTGGCAGTGAATACTTCTTGTTGAAGGGGTGTCTGGGGCAGTGGTTCGGGTACGACGTCCGGTACATTATCAAGTTCAAACTCTGGATGCCATGCTCTCAATTTATCTGATTCTATGACGATTGGTGGATCTAATTTGGAAAGAAATTCCTGCAAAAGAGATCACATTAATCAAACCGTATTGAAAATAGCTAAGATAAAATAAATGAAACATACTTGATGATAAGTTTTGGTTCGATTCAATAACCGATCATGAAGTACTCGTAGTCTTTCCGAATTGGTCAATTCTACTGGCTCAGAGTCGTCGTCTTTCTTAACTGTAAAGATGAAAATACGTATAAATATTTCTACATTTCAAAATTCTGATCAAAATTTGAAAAAAAATAGGTTACCTTTATGAGATAATCTATTAATAACTAATTGATATCTTTCTTCGTTCGAACACGGTATTCTAACACGATCTCTAGAAAATTCATATGATTCGGGATATACGGCTTTAATTTTACCCAAATGCGTTTCGTAGAAATTTCTACAAAAAAAAATAAAACAAAACAAAGAAAATAGAAATTCACAGCCGAAAAAAACGAAGAAACATTATATCAAACCTGCTCAACATCTTCTGAACGTCCTTTTTCAGTTTTTCAAAAGTAATCAACTGATTTCGATTAGATGCCATTATACTGATGGTGTCCACCGAACGGAATACCTCTTTAAGAACTAAGTATTTGTGAGGTAAAACCAACGCTTCTTTTCCGGTGGCTAACAGATGACTGTATTTCTCAAATGCAGCAAGTTTAACCGGAGTCACTGGTTTGGGTCCTTCGTTGAGTAATTTCTTAGGCGACACGTAAGGTAAATTTTTCGCCGGAGAACGAACAGGACTAGTCCAAAATAGTCTTTTTGGCTTCAGAGTTCCACATTTAATCGGACTGTAAAATCATCGAAATCAAGAACTTTTCAAATAGAAAACGAAAAAAAAAGTTCGTAATTACCTGGAAGGAACTTCGACTTCGATAGTATCACATTTTTTCAATTCAGCGGTACCAGGTCCGTTCAAAGAATCTTCGATTTCTTTTAATCGCGATGCGGTTCCGTTATATTTTTCCAATTTCTTCTTCAGAGTGGAATATTTTTTATGACGACGAATGATGTTCTTATGTTCACCTAGGTTTAGTTTCTAGAAAATATTCAAAGGTGTAATATTTCAAAACAAATTTGTAAAAGGCATTGCGTACGTGGCTACTTACTCGTCGCAAAGTTTCTACGGTGCTGGGCGATTGAGTTGGGGTGGTTGGTCTATCAGCCTGAAAAATACAAATTATTAAATATGACACGATTTTACCCTGTAGAGCGATAATATACTAACCTGTGGTGTGGATTCCGGAGGAGGAGTGGATTCTCTGCGACATTCATTATTTGTAGGTTTGGCCTGTAAAACGAACAGAATTAAATTTTAGAACGATACAATATATTTAGAATGAATCTGACATATGAGAAACTTTTATCATCACTTTGTCATAACTTACTTCTCCCTTTTGCTGTGCTTGTGTTGTAGCATTGTTGGCAGCAGAATCGCCCTGAAACACAAAATTGGTATAGTTCGTAAATCAATTCAGATTTTCGTGAACATAAAATTAATGAAAACAACAGAGTGATAGATACGAACTAGGAATAAGTAGTTAGAATAATTCGAATAAAATGTGAAGTTCATTTCGGCCGGAGTTCTTCGTTGTACATCATTTATTCATAATTCGATTGATAATACATTACAGAACTCAATCAGAAAAGGGAATAGCAAAGTGTTTATTTATATGCTGTGTAAATTGCAACCAACGGTTAATTACTTACGTCGAATAATTTTCTGGCTACCAATTTTGAAGGATGCCCAGGAAGTTCGTCGGTCGCCGGACGTTTGCGACTCCTG
The DNA here is from genome assembly GCA_900064475.1 of Pseudococcus longispinus. NCBI lineage: Eukaryota > Metazoa > Arthropoda > Insecta > Hemiptera > Pseudococcidae > Pseudococcus > Pseudococcus longispinus. The sequence continues at coordinate 12,463 of FIZU01063120.1, forward strand.
AAGAAAGTGCTTACATTTGTTTGCATGGTCCAATTTGAAATGACTAGTGAATAATATTGACAGAACCGATTCCAGCATACAAGTTGATCAAATAATACCACGAATTTAACGAATTAATTCCATACAACGCAGCAATAATTTAACAAAAGGTACGAAATGCATGCGAAAAAGAAAGAGATGGAAAAAAGGCGCTAACAAAAATCATATGCTTTGATATACAGCGCTGCAGCGGTAACCCCAAAAATCTATTTAGTACATTACCACAGAATAAAAATTGCAGATGTAATTTTCAGAGACAACAGCATCACTAGCGACACTACAATCAGGTGGAGAAACATTATACCAAATTAACTGACAATACCAGGCTATCGGCCAACGTAATATTCGGTAGTCTGCTAGAAGTTGATAAACATTGATGAAAATTTTTTCAAAATTTCATATTTTTTTCGACATTTGAATCAGATTTTTCGAATATTTCTTCAATTTGGAATTTATTATTCATCATGGAAATTGCAGAATTAGAATATCACAAGATGACTAGCTCTTACACTCTCGTAGGATCGGTTTCATCTTTACACAATTTACATGCTGTTATAATCCGTACCGGCGTTCACATAATGGTAATTTCTTCGCTATAAATAGCTAAAAATATGAATAAAAATCTACACATTTGTTTCTAATCACCCAGGAAATTACTCCAAACCTATCCACTTCGGATAAATGCGTGACAGTGCACCGATCACTGATCAAAACACCGAAAGAATTTCCAATACCTGATATCGATGTAGATTTGAAAAACCTCAACAGAGAAGAATTTTGTATACTTCATTTGGACAATAAATTATGTGCACAAGATGAAAAAATGTCTCCATCTGATGTCTACGTTAAGCAGATTTGTTGGATTAATGTGCAAGATACTTTCGTATGCAAGTTAGTATCGATATAAAATCATTCTAATATTTTAAAACTCGACATTAAACACCTTTTTCTTTTTGTTAGACCTGTTTTAGGAATATTAACTAATCGTGCTGCGTTACATCTTTACACCAAAATCAGTTACTCTTGGAAGAAATTTTCAGATTTATCAACTATATGGCACGATTATTGTTTCAACAAATGGTTCCCTAATCCGGTGAAAGATGCTTATCCAGAAATCGAAAAGAAATTCAAATATATGCGCATCTCGAGTAATATATTTCTGACTTCTAGTATTGGTTATAGTTTTTCTTCAGAAATTAATTTGATTATTTTTTAGCCTTTACTTGGTGTGATGGATTAACCTATCGAGAAGGTAATTCTGCCCTGATTGCAACTGTTTCTGAAAGCGGCATTATCGCAGTTTGGGATATCTCCAGTAATATGAAAGAAAACCCACCTCATGTTATTACAATCACCGAAACTAATCTTTCTGTACAACATGTATATTGGCACAAATTATCTGCTAAAAAAGGTACTCGAAGAAATTCACATTATATTATGAGCAACCCAATCAAAAACTTATGCAATATTTTCATTTTTCAGGCTGGCTAATTGTCGCTTGTCACGATGGCCTTCTGAAGTTATATTCTTGCGAAGAACACAACAACGAAACACTAACGGTAAAATTCGAATATGAAGTATGGAAGTATGCTGATCTTATGGCCATTTTAAATATGAAACTCAAAGAAATAGACGAGGATAAATCAATAATGGTGTTCTCCAAAGAAAACGTTGTCTTGGTATTTTTACTCGGCAAAGAAAAAATTCTCAATGAAAATTTTTACGAATTTGAGAAAAAAGTTGCCGGTACGTTTGATCAATATTTTTCTTATGATATTTTACGCTTTTTCTTCATGCATTTTATTCTTTCAGGACTTGAAATTTTGGACGATTCTAGACTTTTAGTTATATTGTGTAATAACAAAGCTTACGAAGTGTGTATTGATAAACCAGAAAGTACTTCCAAAGAATGTAGTCCTATTACATTTAATTCTACAACTAGTCTCGACCAGTACTCTTGTTATGGAGTCTCTTTTTCCAAAAATAAACTCTGGGGTTTATTTTACATGAAGTATGTTATTTATCTCATATTTATTCGCAATAATTTGAAGTCTGCGAAATTTATACAATTTTTTTCACAGATTTATTTTAAACTACGACCATCTAACTCTCAGAGATCCTCATTGCGTTTTAATATGTGCTATTAATCCGAAAGATCGAGTTACACCATCTTTTGTCGAATCCCTGATTAAAAAACCGATCTATATTTACGACCTTCACGATTACATAGAATATCTCAGGTAAATACCTCGATATTTAATTTTTATTCAATTATTCTTATTCTAACACCACGATATTTTCTTACAGAATACAATGCTTGAAACAAAACGAAATCGCCCCCCTTGATAGAATAAACATAACTTGGGATTATTTAAACGGAGATATAGAAATTTGTCGTAAATTTTTCCAACTTTCTTATATCTTAATGAAATGTTATAGTTTGAGTAACGCCGAGTATTACGAAGAAAACAAAGTAAGTTATTCATTGGTTTGCAATTGGTCTGTAATTTCATCAAAATAATATCATTTTGTTCGTAGAGTCTGATTACATCTGTGGAGATCATTTTCATGGTGTGCAATTTCTTATTTTACCAAGAAAAAATTACCGCTATAAGGAAACAGTACTTTTTCTATAAATGGCTCGCAGATAATGTTTCCAAATTACCCGACGCTGTTTTGGAATACCAACGGTTCAAGAAGATTAAAGATATGATGAATAATTTCACCGATGTTTGTTTTGACGAAAAATGCGACTTGTGCACGAACAGTATCCTTTGATTATATTTTTTGACGAATTTCTTCTTAGATGATAATCTATTGCGAGCATTTCGAGTGCAAATTATTATTGCTTATCTAGTTGGAAAAAATGTTAGCAGGGTTTTAGACTAAACAGCTTATGATTTTAGTGCCCATCTCAGACCATTATTTTCCTTAATCACGTACTTCAGGTGTCAAGGATTATGGCAATTTAAAGTACGTAATTTGCGACAAAGGCCATAAAGTTTTACGATGTTCTTTCAGTTTCTTACCAATTACCGATAAAGCTACCAAAGAGTGTAATTTGTGCCATTCGATAGTGTTAGAATCCGAAGGTAAGATCTATCTTTGCTCATTTGAAGTATTTTATTTCTTCGGTTATTAATTTTTTTTGTCATTTTAAACATTCCAGGTACCAATCGTTGTATCATTTGCGATAATATATTTTGAGCTGAATTTCGATAATTTAGCAACAAAGATGCAATTTTTTTTACCTCAGAAGAAACATTGAGAGTCACCTGAGTTATTTTCCATCTCGCACGAGATTTCCATTGCTCTACATTCGTTTATATTTTTTTTTACCTAAAAAAGAAAAAAGTTGTATTTTATTAAATAAAATTTTTCCAAAAAAAACAACAATAACGTTCGTTCTGTACATACAATAAAAAAAGGTATTAAATAAGGAAAAGATATTATAACTGATAAAATTAATCACAGATATATAAAATTTTTCTTAGAAATTCGTCTTAAGTAACGCGTAAATTACGAGTACGTGTAATAAAAACTAGACTCGAATTCTACTAAAATCGTCTGAGCATTTCGACAACCCTTCCGTATTGACGGATTGATGTTTGAGTATAGATTTTGGCTGGCGTGGTATGGTGCCCAGTCCTAATTCGCAAGGGCTCCTCGTAGCGTGAATATCGTCGTTTAGTTTGGACGACCAGTACGACGGACTGACCTCGGTCGATTTGTTACTCGTGTGAGTAGATAGCTTAGGCAGTGTTGAGCACGAACTGCAGCCTAAATCTGGCATTTCGCTGCGACGTTTGTACTGGTGCTCGAAATCCGATTGTTTGAGCGGTTCTAGTACGAACATGACCGATTGATCGACCATCGAGGTGTTGATTGATTCGTTTTTCGATCTGTGACGATCGGATGGGTCTGAAATGAGAAAAGGTTTTGGGGAAATGAGCAATTTTTCAGATCATTAGTCCATAAGGTGTCACTAGAGTACATGTGAAAAATTGTGAATACTCTGATTAGCATATTAAGTATTGCCCAGGGGTTGGAACCAAAATCGAAACCAAGAAAACCAGGCATTTTTTTCATTAATACCGAAACCCAAAAAAAACTTCAACCTGTTTTTATCACAAGAAAGAAACAAAAAACTAAACACTAATTCAAAATTTCAAACGCATTGTAAAAACCGAGATTGTAAATCAAAAATCAATTACGTAAGGTGTAGTGGGGTAATTGCAAAACAAAAATCGTATAATTCGACTTTGACGCCATATTTCTCCCAAACTAACCG
>FIZU01063140.1:0-26868 GCA_900064475.1 Pseudococcus longispinus
AATAGGCAACGTCGATGCCGAATGCACGCATTAGGCAATTTTTCTGCCGAATGCGCGCATTCGGCAACTGCGCGAATTGCGCGTAACATATATACAACATATATTTTTTTTCAGAATTTTTTAATATGGCGGAAGACCTTCAAAAATGCAAAAAATCTATTTTTCCACCATTTTTCACCCTTAAAGCGGTCATTTTTGGGTGAACATTTTTTTCTTGCAATATATCATCAATGACACCTAAACTCACCATTAACCTGAATTTGGACCAATTTGTTAATTTTTTCAATTTTTAAAACCATAAGGGTCAAGTACTGCTGGAAAGTTTGAAAATTGCAGTCAAGGCCCTTATAATATATGTTTTTAAATCGTGTATTTAATCATTCAATGTATGTTTCAGTATCACGCTGATACGGACGCAGGATTCACTAGCTCATTGGCCTGCAGTCTCGTGACATTGGTTTTATTAGCAGCTATTCAGTTTATTGTTTTACCCCGAACGAAAATTTTATTACTGTTATTTTTGATAGCGTTTATATGGAATGCTGTAAGTAATTCTTTCAATTAATAGCTTAAATAGTTGGTGAATGTTGGTAATACGTTTAAAAAAAAAATCAGTGAATTTGTATCTGTCTGTTTAGAATTCCGTTATTACCATTTTATGTAATGCGTAGGTAAATTTTACGTGAGAAAATTATTGATAGTTTCGTATTGGGGTGTTATAGGTGGTGTTAATGTTATTATTAGCTGTACGTCTTCGTTGGATTATTTGGGATATATCACAAAGTTTCGTTTTGCGTATCGCTATTATTACTTTTACCGTTATATTAGTTTACGCCGTAGCTCAAGTAAATGTGGTATGTTGTATTGTTCATTTGCATGTTTAGTAGATTTAAGTTTCCATGGTGGCGGATTGAAAATGATCTTCCTTTGTGATGTTTTTAATGTAAAAGCTTAAAAAGTTACTACGAATTTTGATTCAATCTGCCCTGCTATGGAATTTCATCGAATGAGAGAATTAATATGTAATTTGTAAACATTTTACAGTTTACATGTCATATTGATCCGGTTTGCCATGAGCCATCGAATACGTTGAATTTTACTCACAGCGATGCCGAGCATAGGTTGTGTCCGTTGCCTCAATACATCGTGATTTCTTGCTGTTTGGGGTATTGTACGGTGGCTATATTTTTAAGATTGCCCATCATCATCAAATGTGTCTTGTTGACATTCATGTCGATTATTTATCTGCTGTTTATCGAATTTTCACATTATCAACTCTTCGCCTGTTATGATTTTGCTGTTTCGTATGTATCCGAATGTATTAAGTGATTTTGAGTTTGAACTGAAATAAACTAAATCGTTTGTTCCAATGTAGGTCGATAGTTCCTTTACATGTTACTAGCATGGTGCAACTGGTTGTATTCTTGTTAGCTGTATTATTGCATGGAAGACAGGTTGAATGGACGGCTAGATTAGACTTTCTTTGGCAGATGCAGGTAAAAAATTGATCATTTCATACTTCGGCTATAATGTAAGCGAATTTTAACGCTATGTGTTTTTTTATCGTAGGCAAAAGAAGAAAAGAAAGATATGGATAGTTTGCAGCGAAGTAATAAACACATATTATTCAATTTGTTACCGTCTCACGTGGCCATTCATTTCTTAGATAATCAATTCAAGAATAATATGGTAATTTGATATTCGAGTTTCGAGAATTGTCTGAGATTTCATTTTTCTTAACAAAATGTGTTCGTTTGTTTCAGAATACATTATCGCAAGAGCTATATTATCAAAGTTATAATAAAGTTGGAGTTTTATTCGCGTCAATTACTAATTATCACGAATTCTATATGGAATTGGATGGTAATAATCAAGGAGTCGAATGTTTGAGATTGCTCAATGAAATTATCGCAGATTTTGACGAAGTACGTTGATTCGGTATTGCGAATAATTTCCCAGAGTTTGTTTTAATTTCGTTCATTTTTAGCTTTTGAGCGAAGACCGATTTCAAGCTATTGATAAAATCAAGACTGTCGGTTCGACGTACATGGCTGCGGTCGGATTAATGCCCGAACATCGTATTTCAGATCACGATGATAATTCGGCAGCTCATTATATTAGCGCCTTGGTCGAATTTGTATTCGCTATGAAGGAAAAACTGATAAATATTAACGATAATTCGTATAATAATTTCATGTTGAGAGTTGGTGAGTTGTAATCGAATGGATACGATGGTGGTCGGACATGGCTTAATCCCCCCAAAAAAAGAGTTAACTTCTCCAATGCGGAGTTGAAAGAAGTTGTAACTCATTTTTTAACTCTGACTAAATTTTTTTGTGTTATTCTTGCTTAATTTAAATGTAAATGTGAATTTTGAACTTTTTTTGCTAGCATGAGAGAGGAGAATTCTAAAACCTAAATTTTTGGAATTTTTTTCACCACTTTTCTCAGATTTTTGAAAGTAAAAAATATAATACATATTACAAAAGTGGGATTAACCAATTTACAAAATAGGGTTCACTGAAGGAGTTGAGAAAAGTGGTTAATCTTCTCCCTCAAGTCCATAGAAAAAAATTTTACTCCTGAAATTGGCTTCATCAATTTCAAAAAAAGTAAACTCCTCAAATCTTTTAACTGCTTTCGGAGTTGAGCCATGTCTGGTGGTAGTACAGAAATTTTGAAGCATTTTAGATTACGTACGTTCCTCTTTGTCCACAGGAATGAATATTGGTGCCGTTGTAGCCGGCGTAATCGGAGCTAGAAAGCCTCAATATGATATTTGGGGAAATACTGTTAACGTTGCTAGCCGAATGGATTCTACGGGATTGCCCAATCATATTCAAGTACTTATTATAGATTTTATATTGCATCAACAACAGGGCCGGACCAAAGGCAAGGGGATCCCCCCTCCCCCCACTATAACAAAATTACATTTTCGTCAAAAAAATTTAACGAAGTGATGACCTTTTAAAAAAAAATGGAGAAAGTTGCATTTTGAGTTTAATAACTCAAAAGGGAGACGTCAGAACTTTTGAAGCGTATAAATTAATCTACGTCAGATTATATTCCATCAGAGTTTAAAATTTTCAATTTTTAGCTTCTCTCTATTCATAATCCCATCACCGGTTTTTTCCTGATCAATTGCAATATGATTTATACTCAACTGGGCGAATAAATCTAATCGTCGTCGTTATAATTTCAGGTCACTGAAGAAGTCTACCAAGTACTTAAAAATGAACCCTATCAATTCCAATGTCGAGGGCACGTCAAAGTAAAAGGAAAAGGCGACATGAAAACGTATTTCCTCACTGATCGAAAGCAATTGGGTACAATCAGGGTAGAAGATTTAGCCAACTATAATAACCACAAATCTTACGGTTGGTCATAAAATTACAATTTGCATTTTAACCCGATTGACAACTTGAATTATACGAGTTGTTATTTTTAGGTAATATGTATGGCGGCGTAGCTACACCTTTGGTGTATTTGCAACAAAATTCTCGAAATAATCCTGATCCGATGATGGTGTCTCAATCTCTCCACATGGAAGATTACGGCGTTCCGATTAATTTTCAAGGACGAAATATTCGTTGTGGCCATCGTAAGCAAAACGATTCAGCTGAAACCGAAGCTTTGCTACCGAGTTAGTATATTAACTAGTTTTCATGAACTTTTTGATCCATAAGTACAACTTTTAATCGGAATAATTTTTTCGATTTAGGTGGTTGTAATATGTTACGAGTGTTACCTATTCAACATGCTCCTCCGCAGCCTCCGCCTCTGCATCGGTCTCCTCATATTAGCAGAATGATCGATCATTCGACTCAGCCTCCTCCGCTTCCGCCTCATAAAGGCGTCACTCAGGTTTTTCCTCCGGCTAAAAGCTCATCCGGTTCTTATAACAGTGCCAGGTAAATTTCATACGTCTTGCCGAATAAAATATTTATCAAAGTAAATATGTATCATCTTGTTCATTCCATTGTTCTATTGTTCATACAGCTACTGCATCGCAAAACCTAAAATAGTCGTACACAGTAAAATGAAACGTAGCTTCGAAACGAATCCGATTCTCGCACCGATCCCTAAACACGAACACAGAATGCAGAAAAATTGCGAACCCAACTTTCACAAAAACGAATCGAAATTCGTTCGAAATATCGAACACGATAATTTCAATTCGCCTCCTAAGTACAGTTCCATCGACGAATCAAAGCAATCGCAATTCGATAACGGAATGAGAAAACAAACTTCGAAGAATTGCGAAGTACCGTACTTAAAACCTTTGCCTAGGCCACCGAAAACCTCATCTCAACATCGCTCCGGTAAACACAAAAAGAAGCAGGTACTTCCTCATCATTTACAGAAACATCATTCGGACGAAAGTCTGGCAAGCTACGCGGCCGCTCGTTTCTCCGATGGTCAAACCAGAGCCCATTCGTCGGCCGATGAAATAAGTTCCTTAAATCATTCACCTAGCGTGAGTTCATCGGATGAAAGTTTCAGCAAAACGACTGACGCTTCGCCTTCTCCTTCCCCTCCTATCGTACACGATTCAAAAAGATGGCTATTCATGTCCGGCGTCGATCCTTGCTCGTCTCCCGAAATGTCACCCCATCATACGTCCGAACGACCCACTTTACCTTACGCATCGTCTCCGAATCATAACTCATTTAGAAATCATCCGATGGAACCTAATCAACCTCTCTACAGTAATCCCATCAAACACTCGCATAACTCCGATAAAAGCAGTCATCCTTCTAAAATACCAGATTATTATCAAAATCGTACCAGTTCCAATAAAAAGAAAGAAAAAATCTCGCCCGAAACGTTAATGGCCTTAGCCACAGCCGAAGGGAATACCACATCGGATTCCACTAACTGTTTGAGTGCAATGGATTCGTACCAGGGCGACACCTGTACCAGTTTCGAGTACAAAAAGCATTCGAAAAGGCGTCGAAATAAACATTCTATTTCGAATTTGGATAAAAATAATCGCATCGTAAAATACCTAGGACATGATAGAAAATCCAATGTGAAAAGTGACGAAATCACTCAAATGTTGAAAAGCTCGAAAAAAGACAGCTCAAGCCAAACCGACTTGAAAATACCTCATTGCGTTTCTTCATTATTGAGTAAAAACGCCGATAAAGCGATTGACATCGAGCAGAAAATCATGGAGATATTCGAAGAACAAGAATTACTCCATAGTATGACTAATGACGAGATGATGAAAGAAGAAAATTTAATTAAAGGCTACAGCGATGATTCTTTGTTGCGAGATATAGATCTGAAAGGTTCCGAAATGAGTACTGATTATAAATCTAAACAATACGATTTCGAAATGTCTGATCTCGGTTCGTGTTCGCAATCACGATTTTCATTAGAGTAAGTATAATAAGTATATCGAAGATGGGCCTTGCGAAATCCTAAAATTATATTTTCCTTTGTTTAGCGAATGTTACGATAATGAAAAAGAAAAACGAAACGAAATGATCCAAAATGGTAATAAACATCATTTGGAAAAATTTGAAGAAGAAGAAAGGCAGATTGCTGAACAAGTTGAAAAACAAGTACGAAAATATATCTAATTTTAGCATAGGATATGCTTTATCGATTGAGTAAAACCGCGAAAAACGACCGACAGATTTCGAGCAATAGATGTCATACTTTATTGGACTTGGAAAATTTTAGAAATAGTGCTGACTTTTAGACATTTTGTCAGACAATCGCTTTAGACTTTTTTTTCGACATTTTGTCAGGCAGATTCCTTGGACTAGGAAAGCTTCAGAAGTTGATTTTATGACATAGAACATTTTTCAGATTTCCACAGATTTTTTGGACTAAAAAAATCTTGGAAATAACGTTGACCTTTCCCAGACCAATAACTTTAGACCTTTTGGACTCGGAAAATTTTATTAGAAATCCGCTTAGCTGCTGTCGTGTACGAATCCATTTCTCTTTGATTACAAAAATTTCTATAAGTTTCATCAAGTGTGACAAAATGTCTAAAAGTCGAAAATGTTAGTCGAAATTTTTTTTTTGTCAGAATTGCCATTTTTTGTTCAAAATTGTCATTTAAAAGCAAAGATGGTCAATTGGTCATGTCAGGGTAAAAACTGTTGCTTTTGGTCGATATCGTTACTTTTGTAAAAAATAGTCAAAACTGTCATTTTTGGTTAAAATTCTCAGTTTTTAGTCAACATTGTCATTTTTTTGTCCAAATCATCATTTTTTGTCATTTTTCATTTTTTGGTCCAAAAGGTTATTTTTTAACAAAATTGTGATTTCAAGGTAGAGAGTGCAATTTTTGGTCAAAATTTTCGTTTTTCAATTGTTTTTTTCTACAAATAGTGAATTTTTGTTCAAAATTGTCATTTCAAGGTAAAAACTGTCATTTTTGGTTAAAATTCTCAAGTTTTAGTCAACATTGTCATTTTTTTGTCCAAATCATCATTTTTGGTCATTTCTCGTTTTCTGGTACAAAAGGTCATTTTTGTCAAAATTGTGATTTCAAGGTAGAAAGTGTAATTTTTGGTCAAAATTGTCATTTCAAGGTAAAAACTGTCATTTTTGGTCGAGATCATCATTTTTTGTCAATATTGTCATTTTTTGGTCCAAACTGTCATTTTTCGTCAAATTTGTCGTTTTTAGTTAAAATCGTTGTTTTTCATCAATTATTGTTATTTTTTTTGTCCAACTTGTGAATATTTTAGTCAAAATTGTCATTTTAAGGTAAAAGTCATATTTTTGGTCATTTTAGATTTTTTTTTTAAATTTCTTCAAAGAAAATTTTACGGTTGCAAAATTCAAAATTCTTATAAGTTTCAAAAAGTCTAACAAAATGTCTAAAAGTTGCGGACAGACGGACACGTTGTGAATTTTATACATATGGGATGGGATGGGATGGGATGGGATGGGATTAGGGTAACTTTTCGATATTTTGTCAGGCAGATTTCTCGAACTAAGAAAGTTTCAGAAATTTACTTTTAGACATTTTGTCAGACTTTTTTGGGCTTGAAAAATTTTAGAATTTACTCCAACTTTTAGACATTCTGTTAGACAAACAATTTAAACTTTTTGAACACTCTGCAAATGCATCATGATGACTTTTAGACATTATGTCAGACTTTTTTGGACTTGGAAAATTTTAGAAATAATGCTGATTTTTAGACTTTTTGGACTTTGAAAATTTTATTTAAAATTAGGGTAACTTTCCAAAATTTTGTCAGACTTTTTTGGACTTAAAAAAATTTTAAGATTTTTATTATTTTTGTTTTTTTGGACTTTGAAAATTTTATAGTTCACTTCAAATTTTAGACATTTTGTCAAGCATAATTCTCGAGATTGGAAAATTCTAAGATCATGCTGACTTTTAGACATTTTGTCAGACTTTTTTGGCCTTGAAAAATTTTTTAGATTTTCATGGCCTTTTTGAACATAAAGGATTTCAGAGATAATCCTGAATTTTAGGCATTTTGTCAGATAAACAATTTGGAATTTTTGAACTTTGAAAATTAAATTTTAAATATTTCGTCTGCTTTTTTGAATTTGAAATTTTTTTCAAATTTTTACTGCCTTTTTGAAAGTAGAAAATTATATAAATAATGTTAAAATAATTTATGTATCAGGAAGCTGAAGTTAGAAGAATGTTGGGATCCGAAAGTATCGAAGAAATGTTCGATCAGCCAGAATGGAGTGAAGATGACCTAGACGACGATGGAGAACATGTCAATTCCGAATCTTTACTTCAAGACGAGAAAAATCAACAGTATTTATCGAACGAAGGATCATCAAAAGACGCCGAAGGTAAGACATTTTCATCAATTCAGTTCAGTCAATTTTTCTTATTCTATCGACGATCATATTCATCTTGTGATTTTACAGGTTCCAGCGCAGCAGCTAAAAATTATAGTCCGGATCCTGGGTACCATCTAGACGAAGATAACGTCAGCGTGTCTTCTAGAACATCAAGTCGCATTTTCGACTCGGATGCTGTGATGAGTTTAGACTCATTGAGCGTATTTTACGATTCCGAGTACGATAATTATTACATGGATGATAATAACTTATTTACACCTCCTTTTTGTCGCCAGCGAAACGACAAAGAAGAGATGAACTACAGTATTAATTCGAATCTGGCCAATATTCGTTCAGTATCTGAAAACATCACTCGTAATTTCGGTCAATCTAGGTCCGAAACTGACGGCGAATTGTAAGCTCGGTTGGAATAAGTGCACAAAATCAAGACACTATTTTTTCCATTTTTTTTTCCTGTTTGTTTTTGTTTTCGTGACGTACTTCAAAAGTACAGTTGTACGTTTTAATATTGAAAGTTTTCTATGTTAAGGTATCGTTAATGTTTCTATTTTTAGTTTAATTACGCTTATCGTTTATTGTTGTGTGCGTGCTGAATATAATTCGAAAGGTTTGGATTAAGGAATGGCTTCGGCGAGTAATTTGCTGCAAAGTAACTATTTTCTTCGTTCCTTCGATACATTACAGTAATCTTGACGATTACTCGATATGTAAGGTGCGAAACCACGTTCTAAAACGACGTGATAAATTTCATTTCATTGTTAAATATTTTAAAGCATTTATATACGTCATCGTGTGTTCGTACGGTAATTGATGATTTAAAAAATCCAATTTTCATTTCAAAAATAATCGTATCGTATTTTTTTCCAGTTTCGTTAAACGCGAATTTAAACTTTTTTCATCATGAATCGAATCTTTTTATAGGATAATTTTTCAAGGTATTATTGTGTTGATTTTTTTAAACGATTTTTTTAAATTACGATTTGTAATTGTTACTTAATTATTTGTTTTGATGTGAAAATTTGTTAATCGAATCAAAAACGTTAATTTATTAGTGCCACTTGTCAAAAACTTGAAATTAGTGATCTGAACTGGCTATAAAAATTTCGAATGAATAATATTTAGTCGATTTTGTGATATATTACTGCAAACTTAATTACTTAGGATCTATATGATTTAATTTATTGTACATATTGTAGATTATAATAACGCGATCTAGCGCGAGTATACTATTTATTTCGAAGCGTGAATTTCAAGTATTTTATCACTATTCGTGAACCGGTTATTATACTGATTGTTACTTTAGTGTGAATTTTAATTTTTTGTTTGTGTATCTACGTGTTTCGTGACATTAATTTTAACGTGTTGTGTTTTAAAAATGCTGCTTAATATGGTGCTTTTTGTTTTAATTGTACTTCCGGTTAATTTTTTTTATTTATGAAGCGGATACGTGCCTTTGAAATTTTATCGTTACCTTTACATTACATATTTCCAAAATGCTTCATATTTGGTTATATATTTGACGTAGTGATAATGTAGACAAATTTACGAAATATTGTTTAGCATGTTTTTTTCTACTTTTTTTATTTTATTTTTCACCGCGCTATTGTGTGTATATTTTTCGATGTAAATATCGTTTAATATTTTGGTGTAACAATTCGTGCATTGCTTTGTACGAAAATCCATTCGTTTTCTCTTTATATCGATTTTCGTAGCGAATTGTATCGATTTTTTAACTTATACTTCGATCAAAATCTCAGCGATTTGAGGAATAATCCTACATTTCGAAATTTATATAAGATCATATTCTATTTTGACTAAAAAAATTATCAATTTTAAAGTATTACTCGAAAAATCAACGAATTACGACCAAGTAATTTTACTGGGAATATTCCACTTTGAAATTTCTCTACATAATCGCCTCGGTTACCTACATCGAAATTATATACCTACTTATTACGATCTTATTTGAGAAACTTAAGTGCAATACAAGTATTATCAGTGTGGCAGCTACATAAATGAACAACCATTATCTATAGACTTTTTTATACGTATCAATTAATGCAACGAGTACTTAATAATTTTAATTTTCAATCTAACAAATCACTGTTGTGACTGGCAGTTCCTGTATTTATTTTTTTTAAATAAATTTTTGGTACCTATTTTGACATTATACGTAATTATAAAAATAATTTATTGGTATTTTCGGCGAATCGAAGCTCTGTATTTATTTATAAATATGTAAACTTAAACGACAAGTTATTTGATACGATGTTTAGAGGGTTGCTGAGTTTGGCATATTTATCGAATTATTCAAATACATCACTAACGAATTTTTTTAGTGATATTATTTTTTAATTTGAGAATTTTTACGTCATTTTAGATTTAAATTTTTGAATATTGAAAAAGGGTGAATTTGGAAATTTTTTTCATTTTATTACAAAAAAAAATCGAATATTGGGAATTAAATTAAGATATTTTCTCGCTTTGTGAAATTTTATTAATGGAATAGAAACGTCGAGGATGCTGATAGAAAAATGATTAGCTGGTAGATGGTTTTTTTAATTTACTTATCATCGTCTAATGATATAAATAACTTGGTTAAGAAATTTATGTACACATACGAGCTTTACCGTTACGAAAAATTTTCTGGTGTATCGATGCGAAAAAAAAACAAAATCTTTTATGCACAAAATGAAAAATGACATTGAAATTTTACATGACAACCATGGTAATTTTAAATATTTCATTTCAACTGCCACTTTTTTTCGTTTTCGTCTTTTTTTAAACGCTAAATTTAATACCGTATCTTTAATTACATGTATAAATTTAAGTTACTCCGAAATTTTGAATGTTTCATATATTGAGGTAATACAGCATTTGAAAATCATTATTCAACATTATTTTTCAATGTACATTAAACTGTGGTTCATGAAACTTTCATAAAAAACAAAATATGGTACAAATTTTATTAACTCTATTTGAACTGAGGATATTTCTGATTCAAGTACTCTATAAAATGTACATTCGAGCTATTTTATCAGACCTGTCGATAGTTCGCATGCTCATAGGTTTACACAATAGAGCATCATAGAGCTTCGAAATCATGAAAACGATGTTGACTTGAAAAAAAAAACTCGGGGTAATTAATCGTTTGTTAGTGATGAAGAAAGTGCATACAATCATTGCAATTTTGCATAAGCCCGTATCAGTATGTTTTCCCTGCTCGAAGGGAGGGTATTAGCCAATGGCAACATGCTTTGCCATTTCTTCCTGAATCGTTGGTATACTATTTTGTGTATGTTATCTAAGTTAATACTCATTGTTGATTTTGCTTTTTTATTTAACTTTGTTTCACGCTGGTGTTCAATTGTTTTTTGATTTATACACTTTTAATTTGTATTTTTAAAGTATTAAAAGTGATTGTATTTCAATTTTTTGTATATTTTTGATTAAAACATGATAGTTGAAGTGTATTTTTATTTTTTAACAAGTGTAAAATGAATTTATAGATTAATAGATATGAAGTGAGTGATTTTACAAAAAAACAACAAAATCGTGTGTATTTAACATTGAAACTTATCTCCACAAGCTAACGTATTATGAGTAGGTATGCTTAATTCTACCATGTTGGAAATTGTGGCTGCCACATTTGTTTATAATTTAGATGAATGTATACTTCCAGCCAACTGCATAGAAAGTATATAGGAACTGAGTACGTTTTTGTTATGTGTCCGTGTCATTTGCATGGTTTTATAATTGCAATAAATTCTGTAAATTAGAATACCCCAAAAAATGAATATAATCGGTATTAAAACATTTTGGGAAACATTGATTATGAAAAAGTAAATAATATAAGTTCTAAAGCAGAAAATAATGAATGTGCTCAGATATACTGCATAGGTATCTTATTTTGTTTCCACTGAAACTGACTAACTGTAAGTGAGTCGTAAAAATTACAAGTATCTAATAACTTTTGATAACTGATAAGGTATTGAGCAAATATTGTATTTTATTTAGCTACATACAAGGTGTCCGATGAGAGTGATTCGGAGTGTTCAGTTAGGAGGAAATCGCCTTCAAGCCAAAGATGCAGCTATACCCAAACTACAAGTATATGAGCGTATGTATATTTGCAGACCCTAAGATTTGAAGAAGCAAAGAGAGCAAAGTTATGCACTTTTGATAGTAATTTTGTAAAAATTTCCATAAATTTGCTGATAATATAGATAGGCAATGTTTCTTTAAAACTTTCCTGCAGAACTTTTCACAAAATAAGTCCTGTTCATGTTTTACTTAACTCTAAAATTGAAGGAGATATAATAATTTGAAAATTCGTAGGTTTTATAATTCTTTCAATTTTCAAGCCAGACAAAATTTTTTAAGAGCCATTTTTTGTAGAGCTTTTTGTGAAAAATTAATAACTCATTTTGAAGACCTCAGAAAATACCAAAAAGATGGATTTTATAAATATTGTCCAAATTGCAAATTGAAGGAGCTACAATATGATTTGAAAATTTGTAGGCTTTATAACTCCTTCAATTTGCAAGATAGACAAAATTTTGTGAAATGCATTTTTTGTATAGCCTTTTAGAGCAGAGTTCTTCTAAATGAGATATTAATTTTTGGCCCATCAACTCCTAAAACGAGAGGAGGTAATTATTTAAACGATGAAAAGAGGCATAGTTTCTTGTTTATTTTTTTATTAGGTACAAAACATTTTCAAAATGATCTACCATGATTTTAATTTTGAAGTTCCTTCAATTTCAGATTTAGGCAAAACATGAATATAAATTAAGTTTCAAATACCATTTCCTATCTACATTATCAGTGGAGTTGAGACGTTTTGAAAAAATGATACGGTGGGTCGTCTTTTGCTCTTTTTTTTGGAAAGTTGGAAGTGGATTTTGAAGTTGAGGGTAACGTCAAAAAACTGAAGAAGAAAGTTTGGGTCTCAGACTTGAACCAACATTTTGCAGAGAGTTCAAAATTAAAAAAATTTTAAAAACTAAAAAATTGAAAAAATTTTTAAAAATTAATGAAGTTTGAAAATTAAAAAATTTTTAAAATCAAAAAAAAATTGAAAAATTGAAAAATTCTAATAACTAAAATTTTCAAGAATTATAAAAGTTTATAAAAATTGCAAAATTTTCAAAAATTTAAAATTTTTCAAAACTTAAGAAAGTTTGAAAATGAAAAAATTTTAAAAATCGACAAAATTTAAAAAATTGAAAAATCTTCAAAAATTAAAATCAAGTTTTTAAAAACTGAAAAATTTTTAAAAATTGAAACAATAATTTTCAAAAATTAAAAATTTTTCAAAACTTGAAAGAGTTTAAAATTTGTAAAATTTTAAAAATTGAAAAATGTTCAAGAATTAAGTTTTAAAAAATTAAAAAATTTTCAAAAATTGAAGAGGGGAGAGGATTGGTTAAAATTCCAGAAAATCTCCGGTATTTCATTAAAAGACGCCAAGTTGTGAAGCTCGAGAGCGAACATTTTTCCAGAATAAAGCATTTAAAATTCCATAATTTTTTCCAAAGTTCTGAACATTTGAGCCTCTTTGTGCAGGCCGGGTTTGGAACAACAGACCCCGTTTGCCATCTCTCATCAGGCTTGTACCAACTACTCACAAAAATTAAAAAAAAACGATTTTTTTTTGAGTTTTTGAAAATTTTAATTTTGAACCCCATCCGCAAAATATTGCTTCAAGTCAGAGACCCAAAATTTTTTCCTAGGGCCTCTGACTTCACCCCACAACTTTCCAAGAAAGCAAAAGACGACCCTTCCTAATGCATAACTTCGCTCCTTCAAATCTTAGGGATGGGAAACATGCATGCACTTATGTTGTTTGAATAGCTGCATCTCTGGTTTGAAGGTGGCGCGGTACTCTGCTACCGGAACACCCTGTACATACTTAAAATTTGGATGCAACAGAATAGGTACCACTGAGAAAAAACGTTAATGATCATGTTGCCTAGAGCAAATGCCTTTTAAAAAAATTCGAATTGAAACCAATTTTCATTTCTCAACCATGGGAGAGGGTAGTCAATCAAAAACTGAACATCGAACATATTCCATTATCATATTTTTTTTGCCTAACTTCAAAATTGAAGGAGATTATTTGTATGTTGAAATAAAATTCTGCACAAAGATTCACCAAGGATAATGAATAGCACTTTTAAAACTGAACAAACCTGATTATGATGATTTTTTTCCAAATATCAAAACTGAAGGGGCAAAAATGCAAAATTCATTTACAGTAAATTCAACGACATTTTTACAAGTTTTTCTACTTCAAAGTTTAAATCTTATTTAGCCCCTCCAGTTTTGATTCCTGGTAAAAAGTCATTATACAACAAATTTTTTTTTCAAAGTACTACTCATTATCCCCATTGAATTGTTTTTTAGAATTATTTTATTTCAAAAAACATTCATAGCTCCTTCAGTTTTGAAGTTAGACAATAAATTGTGAGAAAATAATATGTTAAGTTTTTGATTTACCTACTGCTCATTCCTATGATTGAAAATTGGAATCAATTTGAATTTTTTTAGATAAACCCGTTTTCCCTTAAATTTTGAACATTTGTAATAAGGTTATATCCAAATCTGGAGTATGCACCACCACTCGCCGGACACCCTGTATACGTGGATATTGTCGTTCACGTAAAAAAATTGCTCAATGCTCGAGCACGAAAATAAATTACTTACCTGTAAAATCAACTTTACCATCGCCATTTAAATCCGCTTCTTTTATCATATCTTCAATTTCCTCATCGGATAATTTTTCTCCTAAATTAGACATTACATTTTTTAGCTCATCGGCTGTTATAAAACCATCTCCGTTCTTATCGAATACTCTGTAAAAAAAAAAAAAACAAAAGAAAACATCGAAATAGAAGATATTAACAGTTATTTCGTAATTTGAAGAAAACACTTGATAAATTTTCTAACCTAAAAGCTTCATGCAACTCGTGATCTTTATCTGTGCTTTTAATTTTTTTCGACATCATTTCCAAAAATTCTTTAAACTCAATCGTACCGTTTCCATCTTGATCTACCTCATTTACCATACCTTGTAGCTCATGTTCTGAAACGATTTCATTATATTTACCTATCTATAGGTTATTTTTAAACTGAAATAAGCCTGCGTTTATCAACGGAGGTGATTAGCTAATTCCTTGGTTATTTACACAGGTCACACTTGGATTGGATATAAAAATGCGGAGTCATTAACTGCGAAATAAGAAAAACACATTCGCGACACCTGTTGGTTTTTGTCCTAAAGATCGCATCACAACGCCCAATTCTGCCACAGTAATACGACCGTCTTCGTCTTTATCAAATAATAGGAATGCTTCTTTTATTTCTATCAACAAAAGATTAATTAAAATTACGTAATTTTTTTCATACCTATACCTATCCCTAACAATAAAATTCTATTTTTTTCCATTTTACCTGCAACTTGGTCTTCAGTTAAACCATATTCAGACTGAAAAAAAACTTCAGCTTATGCTCAATTTACAAATCATACCTATGGTCGCGTTAAAACATTAATTAAGCAAATAAGCATACAGTATGGCATAACGTACAGAATGTGATCGTATATCATAATGACTAGTGAGCCTTCTAAGCCTTGAATATTCATAAGTATATCTGTCGGCGTCATTCATTCTAAAACAAATAAACGCGTTTCTGAGTGCTTAATTAATGAACAACTGTCATAATATTAACTTATACAGCGAAAGAACTCAAAAAAGTCTGTATATTTCTAAACAAACACTCGAGCAGAGAACCAATTTTCATTTTAATCGAAGTTTTATACGTTTATAAAAATGGCAGAGTTTCAATGTAGAAAAAGTGCAAGTTCATTGAAATATGCTTCACTTTAGATACAATTAGTTGAATATAAAAGCCTTAAAAATAAATACATGCTCGAAAATTGCACGATTAAATAGATATTCGTGACACGAGCACGAAAACTACCCTGGAAACGAGTTGCCTACCAGTTTTAATACATTTATAATTCACTTACCTATAACACGATGTTTCTACCGAATCAAATTTAATCACACGTTACACCAATCCAATATTTATAATAATTTATAGGTACTTATCAATAAACGAATTCAATTTTTTCATGATTACAAATTAAAACAGTTTCCCGCTAAAAATAGGACAATAATATCACATCTTTTACATAATAAACTTTGGATTTATGCCATTCTGGCACAAAATTCATTTTTGTGAATTTCCAAGATGTATTTTTAATTCCAATACGTTTTAAATGCCGGAATAGATAGAGAGATGTTTGTAGTTAATAGTCGAAGTGAATAATTTATTATCGTGTTGTCAATTCTGTATCGAGAATTTCGAAAGATTCATCGATTTATATGAAGGTATTTGACTTACGAGCAGTTGAAAAAGTATATAGAATTCTAATAGTATGTAGCATTGTTATATTATACAATATACGAGTACATACATGATTTGTGTAATAACTTACGATGTCACGTAATATCACAATGTTTTTTTACCTATCTAAGCAACTAAATAAGTTCAGTTGAAAAATTCTGATTTTATTTTGAATTATATTGAATTGGGTATTCAATAAAATAAAACATAATTTATTCGTGGTATTGATATTGAAAGTCATTTTTAATCTGAATTTTTATTATTATTTTTTTCATTGTTATTATTTTTTTTATGAATAAGAATTTAGATATTTCAAGTAATTACACCCATCTCCATTATCAAAGTTTTATTTTTTTAAATTAATTATGGAAAAGTGCATAGATAACTAAATAGGTAATTTTATTGTTTCTAAAATTTTGCATGAAGCGATCTCTTAGATACACCAAAAATATTTGGGAAACAACATTATATTAAGATTGTTTTATAGATCTGTATTTAGACAAATAGACAATTTTTTTTTTGAAAAAAGTGGTTTTTGACATATACGTAAGTAAGTACGAGTCGTAATAAACACCAAATCCAATGTAAACCTTCCTACATATTTATATATTAAAAAAAAAAAAAAAAAAAAAAAAAAAAAAAAAAATTGTACCTAGAAATATTTTTTCGCTTTTTAGATTCGTTTTCAACGAAAAAATTCAACTTTGCCAAAAAAAAAAAAAAAAAAAAAAAAAAAACGAAAATATTGTACCTAGAATAATTCTTTCGCTATTTAGATTCGTTTTCAACGAAAAAATTCAACTTTGCCAAAAAAAAAATAAAAAAAAACCTGTCAATTGCATAGGTGGTATAACTGGGCTTTTCCTTTTCAGAAAAAGTAGTTTGATGGATAGAATAATGTCTTCCTACCTATTTCCTGCGCAAATAATTGAAACATCGCGCATTTGATCCCAATTTAACGTTTAAAATATTTTTAGAATGTGATTTTGCGACCACTGAGCAGTTGTTATTAATTAAAACTGCCAATTAATTAAGAAATGGTGATGAAAATTCCGCCAGTTGATGAAAATAAGTGTTGTGAGAATCCCTTTAAAAATGTCTTCTCGACGTTCCATCGCATCGGAGAATTTCTTTTCAAGTTGATTTTTGATATATCATGTTCATATTAGTAAAAAAATGTACTTTGAAGATGAATTACTAATGTATTCTAAACACTACAACCTTCAGTATTAATGAGTCTTTGTTCGCGGTTGCTCGAAATATTCAATAAGTTAATCGTACGCGGATAAATTTTCACGTTGAAGATGATTTTCAACATCATGTAGGTAGTTTTTGTGCAGGAAGTGAGATCGACGAATGATGGTGAGAAATATATATGTAAATAATACATATTTTTAGGCAAAATAACAAAACCATTAATGTAAATTTCAATTTGCTTTGATTCGGTTTAATCGGGAATGTTTAGTAAAGGATCATGACGACGAGATTACTCTTCTGCGCGATTTTATTGTTATCAATAAAATGTCATATTTGTAAAATACCAACAACGCACATCAAAGGTAAGAATTGATTCAGATAATTTTTAAGACACGACTGCTAAATTTGTATAGAATTTTATTTTTTTGATTTTTTTTCTCAATTGATAGCTTTACTTTAGGTAGGTAAATTACTTTCAATGCAGTCTTACAATTTTTTTTCCAATTTTAGGAAATTGTGCTCCGGGTCAACTCGTGTGGGTTGATTGCAATTTATGCATGTGTAGTAGAGAAGGTCGCCCGAATGCAATTTGTGCTATAATGTGGTGCCCACCTCCGCCAACCTATAAACCAAAACATATTTTGAATGATAATTATAAAAACGATCTGGATTATTGAAATTTATACGTATTAGATATAAGTATACGATTTTTTGCTTGATGTAACTGACTGTTAATATGCCGATTTTTGAAATATTACATGCTCACAACAGCAATAACGTGGATATTTTTTTTTGTCTATCTATCAGTGTATGATGAAGTGACTTAATTTTAAATGCAAGCACTTGCAGAAAAACATCATTCATTGATTATGGGAATAGTGCATTCAGTTTTTTTTCTAGAAAACCCTCAAAAAGCTCTTAATACTTTAGATATGTGTGTGTTTGACATAAAAAATACCATCTACTTTAGCAACAGGTAGATTTCAAAGCTGAGCACCCCATTTCGACGTCTACCCAAGTTCAGTCTGGTTTTCAGCACTTGAATGATTGAACTTGAAATGCAGAGATTTTTTACTCAGGAATGAGTGATTTGAGGAACGAACAGTAATGGACCACGAACTGGGATAGGTACTGGAAATATCCATAAATTAAAAACTCCTCACATGTTCTAAGCTTTAGATAGATAGGTATCTACTTTACTACAGTCGGTAGGCATTTTCAAATTTATTTATTTTTCAGAATTTGCCATTGAAAAGACATTTTTTCATGTAAGAAGCCCAGTTTAAAGATGAAAATATTGGATACCTATCTACTTTTCTGAAGTATTTTGAATTTGATCGTTTTCCTTATTTTTCTGGATTGATAAAGAGGAAAAATCTACGCTGAAATAATACAATACCTACGTGTAACAAACTATCTGTATCGGTGGGTAGGTAACCAAATTTAACACGGATTTCAAATATGCCCAATTTTTCACCAAGTACAAATACAAGCAGAATAATTTATTCCACATCTGTTTGTTTCGATGCAAATTTTTCATTATTTTGTATGGGAAGAGAAGAGAATATGCTGTGTTGTTTCGCGGTTTATTTGGGTTTGTGAGAAGGTCTAGCGAGGAGTGAGCGAGGAGTGTTGTAACCGTGAACTCGACTTATCATTTGAACGTTGTTTCTTATCAATAAGTACATACGGTGTTTTCTGCATGTTTGGTGGAACTTTGGTGGAATTTCATTAGCTTTATTAGCTTATTAAATAAACTTTACTTGAGATAAATACAATTTCACTCTCACTGAGATTGATTTTTGTGAAGTGTTTGGGAAGTCTGTAAAATATTGCTTCTGATTCGTGATCGTGTAGTTGTGTACTGGATACATAATGGACGATACTTTACCGGAGTTGGAAAAATTTGAGGTATGACTTATTTTAAAAAAATTACTTCGTTTCATAATTTCTCTGAAATATTCGTAATATTTGATATCTACTTCGTAGGTCGATGAGATTGTTGATACGTTTAAAGATGTGTATCAATCAACAGTGAAGATCGTTTCAGCCAGAGCACGTAAACTTCCCGGTAAAACGAATAATGTAATAGTTTCCGAATGGAGTCAACGTGGCCTAGAACGAGGAACACCTATAAAAATATCGAGAACCATGTTGACTGATTTAAACTTCAAATCTTCTTTTGAAATTGATGCTGTTGATGTTTCTCATTGGTAAAGTGTTACAAAGTTTATAGTTGAAACGTACGATTTTTGGAAATTGAACATTTTTGTTAATTTAGGGCGTTGAGCGCATTTTCTAAATCGGAACAATTGAGAGCAATAATACGAACTGTTTCAAATGAAGGTGCCAAAGGAGTCACCAAATATTATTTGGAAATATGGTCCGAAGGAAAATGTAAACAGACGTTTGATCTTGCCGGTCTGGATGAACATGGAGCTGTGTATACTGATGGTATTAAATTAAAATGACTGATTTTCATAATTATTTCTACCATTTTGTTACAAAACTCAACGTACTTTATTCTTAGATTGCTTCGGTTCGCTTTCTTGGTCAAGTCAAGAAGATAAGGTGGTCTATATAGCTGAACAAAAAGAAGCAAAAACATCTCCTTTCTATCAGCAAAAAGCACTCAACGAAGCTGTAGATAGTTCAAAAATTGATTCTGGCAGAGTAAGTCTTGGCAGAAAAAGTTCAATTATTTTTTTGGTGTATTTGTATGTGCCTTTAAAAAAATAATTTGCTGCGATTGCATTGTAGGGAGAACAGTACTTGTATGAAGAAGATTGGGGTGAAGTTATTTCTCCAAAACGACGACCTGTGATTGTAACTTGTGATATTAATAAAAAAAAAATTAACGTATTGGATGGAGTACCAAAAGATTTTTCACCTGCTCAAGTAATTTATGAGCCGAATGGCGATGGGGTGATCGGTGTAGCATTTAATAATACACCTAGGAAATTGGGATTAATCTATTGCACTAACAGAAAGAGCCATGTATTTTACTTGTCCAATAATGGAGATTATGGTGAGTAATTGATATAATTCGTCAATAACTAGGTATTGATGTTTTAAAAAATCTTTCGTATATTTGTACAGTTATTCTCAGTGACAAAAATGTTGCTGTTCAATGTCCTCGGTTTAGTCCTGATGGAAAATATCTTATTTGGTTACAAAGATCGTATGGTGGACCACATCATGCTGCTCATTCGATCATAAGATATAATTGGAGCACGAAAGAGGTGATGAAAATAAATTCGCAATATTTATACTTCGATCAACGATTATTTTTATGCAAAATTTTGTCGATTTAGTCCACTGTAATCGTGGATATCGTTCAAGACAGCATATTGACGAAAAATGGAAAAGAATTCTTCGGAGTTTTCAATCAAGGTTTCGTTACAAGATGTTGGACATCTGATAATAAATATTTGCTCTTCAGCACACCTCAGAAATATCGCGTTAACACTTACGCTGTTGATATAGGTATATTTCGTAATATTACTTGTATTAATTTTAAAATTTTATTATAATTCGGGACTTTTACAGAAAATGGAAACCTTTGGGATATCGGCTCAAATAATGAAGATGAAAGTACCATCATTTTAGATGTATCCGAAGATGATTACGCACTCCTGAATGCTACATCATTTAAGCAACCGTCGACATTATCGTCGTTACATATTCCTTCCGCTATTTGTAACAATTCAGATGGTCCTTTGTTAACATATCTAACCAATCCGTCCGCAATTTCCGATAAAAATATCATTTCGAAGTTTACAGTGTGTAATGAAATCGTAAAAGGTGTTAGAAAATGTTTACGTAATTTTTTTCAAATTTTCTAGGTTACTAATCGTGTAATTTAATTTTTTTTTTAGAAAACTGTTTCGCAACTTATTACGGTCCTCAAAGTGAACAAAACGAATCAACGCCATTCATTTTATATCCTCACGGTGGCCCTCATAGCTCAACTCCTAGTTCATTTATACCTGCCTTCCATTTATTCTCTAGATTTGGTAAAAACTTGATTGGAATTTAAGTTTTGGTACGAATTGAATTTAAATGCAAATTTTTTTAGGATTTGGAGTATTGATTGTGCATTATCATGGTTCTTCTGGCGTCGGTCAAAAATTTGTTGACTCGCTTCCTGGTAAAGTCGGTTCCCTGGACGCCGAAGATTGTTATTTTTCTCTGCAAACTGCATTAAAAAAATTTCCATGGTTGGATCGGAATAGAGTTTTATTATTTGGAGGTTCTCATGGCGGATTTTTGGTTACTCATCTAAGTTCGCAATATCCGGTACATATTTGTTTTTTAATATTTAACTTCACACGTGGTAGGAATTTTTTCAGGTGGAAATGATAAAGTACCCCACTTATTTCCCTTTTTAGCGGTAAAAATGTTTTATTTTTTAAATATTTCAGTCAGCATTTTCTGCAGTAGTGGCTATAAATCCAGTGACTAATTTCATACCTATGACTTTCATCACAGATATTCCCGATTGGTAAGAATTATTCGGTCATGCAACATTTGATAATGTTGTAATAAACTTGGTTGTGAACTACCAAAATCTATACTCACTTGATTGATATTTGTGTAAATTTTTTTTGTTGCGCAACTACCAAAAAATTACTCATTATCAAATGTTGATGATTTGTTGTAGAACGATTTTAAAGCTGTCGTTGCCCGAAATCCTGTTACCAATGTTATCCTAGGCTTCATTTCCGATATCCCTGATTGGTGAGTGAATATCTCATGATCCTTAATTATCTCCTTTATTTCCTTCGAAATTTTATATTTTCAATTTGAGCTTTGAAAAAATATTTACTTTTAGGGCGCTGATCGAAAGTGGATTTCCTTACGAAGGATTAGCCAAGGTTGTGGATAACTTGGAAATTATAAATAAAATGGTGGATGTATCGTCTATGAAAAACATTAAAAACGTAAAAGCTCCAACTTTATTGTTGCTGGGTAAAAAAGATTTACGTGTTCCGCCAGCTCAAGGGTTAGCTTACTACCATGCTTTGAAAGAATTGAATGTGCCTACCAAGTAATTACTTACCTATTTAGATTTCCGTTCAGCTAATCATTTTTTATTATGATTGTGAACTCATCATTACATTTTTAATTCAGGTTGTTTTTCTACGAAGATAACCATTCATTGGGTACGGTGCCAGTTGAGATGGATAGTATCATCAACTCTGTGATTTGGTTTAAACGTTGTTTGAAACGAGTTGCGAAATGAAAATGATGCATTAGATCGGCTGAAATGTGAAAAATTTATTTAATGTTCTAGAAATTCGTATTAACTTACTCATTTTTTTCAATGATACTATTTTGTAATGTTTGAATAAGTTTTTTTGTCCATTTTATTATCAGAATATAATTAGGAAATGCAGTGCAATGATATTAATTTATTTTTGAGTTACTTATCAAGTGAATTGAATGGTTGCCTACCAAAGATGAAAGAAAATTTCCAAAGATAACCTTTGGTATGGTTCATCATCCCTGCGAGTTTGAAAAAATTCGGTTGGGAATTCCAGAATACAGAAATTTATAAGGAAAATTGGTATTTCGGATGATATGGGGAGTTAGGGGTGAGGTAGGGGGCCAAAATTTTTACCAGCGAGTTTTCAGACCATAAGGACCAACTTCCATTAGAAAGTTCGAAAATCCCAGCCAGAGGCCGATTCATCATTCTTAACCGGCTATGCTTTTTGTAGACCTATTCGCTTTCACTTTTCGGCAACAGAATAATTTCCAAGAAAAGTACGATAGAAGAATGAAAGCGCAACAAAAGGCAACCAAAACAAAAAAGCTTTCTTGTCTGCTCATCGCTCATCAGATTTCTCCAAAAATTCAATTTTTGAGCATGCATTTTCAAAACTATTACTCCTTCAATTTTTCATTTAGGCATGAATATTCTAAGAAGCTTCAATGTGATTGCATAACCGAGTGTATGCATGCGCATTGACTGAAAAAACTTGTTGTCTTTTTCTTATCACTATTTTCGAACTAATGTGGTATCAGATGATACAAAATTAATAAAATACAGTTGAATTATGTTTATTACCATTAGCTGAATACGAAAAATTGAAGTATTTATTAAATTAAGTCATCATGTAATTTTAGTCTAAATATTACTTCGTTTCACCTCTTATGTACTTTTTATTTGGAAAATCGCCATATCACAAATTCACCATCATTCTACCGGCGTTTTGACTTTGAACCTTCCATGAACTCAGAATGCGGGTTGGTAATCTTTGCATAGAAAATTCACAAAATCGAAGAAAACAGAATCTAATTCGTTTGCCTGTTTTAGGTTTTCCTAGGATTCTTGCTTGGTTTTTTGACTGCATTGAATATTTGCAATGCGGCTAAAATATTATACATATTTCCAGTCGGTTGCAAAAGCAGTTTTCTATTTCATCAAAAAATGATAGAAATCCTCATTAACCACGGACACGAAATCACCGCTATTAGTAAATTTCCTCAAGACTCGAAACATCTCAATTACACCGATATCGATGTTTCACAACACCTGTACAGTATGACAGATGCCATTTCAATCACTAATAATCCTGACGGATCGTTTGAAAATCTCTACATACCGTATAGTGGACAGTTACGAAACTGCGAAAAAGCCTACGCTGACAATAAGATACAAGCTTTGCTGAGTGAAAAATTTGACTTGGTTTTGCTCGAGATAGCAGCAACTAAGTGCTTCGTACCGTTGGCATTCTCATTCAAAGTTCCAGTCATCGGAGTTGTAGCCGGAGCCGTGGTTTTTTCTGATTTCGATGGATTTATTGGTAATCCTGGTAATCCTTCTTATGTACCAGCTATCATGAGCGGCGTACCTCCTAAAATGAAATTTCAACAACGATTGCTTAATTCGTACGAATTCATTTTACATTCGTTGTTCAGATGGTATTACACGTATCAAGGAAATACCATCGCTCAGCAATTTATCAAAGGAACATCACCGATTCAAGATCTCTTCACGAACACTTCTTTAATATTTTATAACAGTCATTTTACATTTTTACCTCAACCTCTGGCTCCCAATACTATTGAAATAGCTGGAATTCATTTAGAGAAACCAAGACCATTACCAAAAGTAATGAATTGTGTAAATACGTAGATATTTTGCTCGAATATTCAAATCATCGATAATTATGATTTTATTTGTTTTAATTAGGAAATCAGAGATTTCGTTCAAAAGGCACCAAACGGAATAATTTTCGTTAGCTTGGGATCAGTGGTAAAATTTAGCAGTTTTCCTAAAGATGTGCACGATACTTTCTTAAAAGTATTCGCTCGACTTCCATATCACATTATTTGGCGCCACAATAAACCAGAAGAAATACAAAACGTACCGAAAAATGTCCTAGTTCATCAATGGTTGCCACAGAACGATATATTGGGTAATTTTTTAGCCTAAATTTTAATCTTTTTTATAACATTGGTTTCAAAAATCTCATCTTTTTCAGCCGAAGAAAAAACAGTGCTGTTTATAAGTCACTGTGGCATATTCAGTATATACGAAGCTATTCATTATGGCGTTCCCATTCTCGGTATTCCAGTTCTATACGATCAGTTTTCTAACGCAGCTATTATGGAAAATTTAGAGATTGGTTTGAAGATAAGCCATCGAAATATTACCGAAGAATCGTTGACAGGATCAATTTACCAAATTCTGAATCAACAGAGGTGCGTAAAATCCAATCATTTGTGTATTCAAAGACAAATTACATAGATTAATTTCAATATATGCAGATACGTCGATAACGTGAAGCTACTTTCGGCCAAATTCAATGATCGACCGGTTGGTGCCGAAGAAACATTCATGTATTGGATAAATTACGTGATTCGCTTCGGAGGAGCTCCGCATTTAAAACCAGCAGCTTTAGAATTACCATTTTACAAATATTTACTTTTAGATGTTATTTTATTTGTCATTCTGGCGTTGTATTTTACTACTCAAATCGTATACGTGTTATTCAGTGCAATCACTAGGATCTCATTTAGTAAACAGAAGTTAGATTGATATTCTCGTACCATTTACGCTTAGTATTATTTCAAAATGTGAGCATTTTTTTGTTCTGTGATTAATAAATTGTTTTTGTTTTTTCTTCTCGTAGCTTTACTTTTATTACAATAAAAAATAAACGTAATCAGTGACTAATCCACCCGTAATATAACAATTTATTCACGAACAAAATACAAATGTACATACAATTTTTTATTTCATACATTATAATGACCCACAAAACCATAATTTTAAAATTTTTAAATACGGATTATTTAGAATAAATATCGAACGCAACAAAAAATAATACATAAAACATAACCGTAATCAAACAAATTCTCAATAGGCGCTAACCGTATCAAAACAAAAATCACAAATTGGATATGTTTCCACGTAAAACACAAATCCACTTAAGGCATTCGTATACATGTGAATTGAATATTGAAAAACATACTTTCACACTACACGTTCGTCTTTCCATTCTCCACATCGTAAGCATCTATCTAAAATCTACACAACAAATCGTACTTTTTTTTACATCACATAGAACTTCAGACAAATTAACATGTCACCGTTATAATTCTCAAACGAGTAAATCAGGTTTTCCACACACAAATTCCCAAAATGGCACACGACAACGAATGAAAATCTCCGAATTCCGCGACAATAAATTCGGTACGACGAAAAGCAAAAAACGACCCATTGAAATATCTGGTAACTATTCAGGCATTGAAAAAATCATACGAATCGTATAAAATAAAATTTAAAAAATATCATTTTTAAACGTTCCAAGCATTCTATTAAAATCGAAGCTCATCAAATTGAATACAAAATGGTAGTCAAATTTTTCCTTACCGGAGTGTAATGCAATACACTTAAGAAAAATGACTGATAATTTTATCTAAACGGGTAGCAATTAAATATCGAATCAGTTCTTGGATATTTTCTAATACGTAACGAAATAAATTATATTTCGATAAATTTTTAAAATCGCAAATTTTCAAAATCATTTGTAGAAGAAATTTTTGCGTTGAAACATTATTTACAAACAAAGAGCAGATTATAGTTTAAATTTAAAGGCTCGCTTATGGAAAATAAAAGTTATAGAATATCAAACAGTTCCAATTTCCTACTCAGAAATCTTTATCCAACGATGGTAATAAGTAAATCCGGTGACAAATTCAATACGTTGTTTACGAATTGTATTGAGCAGGATTATAAAACATTGGCATTTCTGGGTTCGGATTTCGATTCTGTAAAAAGGATTAAAATTATTATTTTCATTATACATGTTACGAAAGTAAGTACTTTCCACCCGCAAATGCGGGTGGAAAATTGAACTTTCCCACCCGCAAAAAAAATTTACTTTTCAACCCGCATCGAACGAAAAATATTAACGCAAGTCAATA
>FIZU01063144.1:0-11239 GCA_900064475.1 Pseudococcus longispinus
ACTCTCAACTCTTTTCCAACTCTTTTTTAAAGAGAGTTCACTCTGAGTTGAACTCTGAGTTGAACTCAGAGTTAACTCTGAGTTAAGAGTTTCAGAAAAAACTCCTGCCCATCCCTGGTCGCACGTTATTATTTCGATAATATCCCAAAATTAACTCATTTTAGGGCTTCAAATTCTCAAAAATTTTTCGAAAAAAATTTTAACCCTGATATTTGAATTTTTGGCGAAATTTTAAGCCATTTTGTTAGGTTGCACTGTAATTTTTCGCTAATATTCAAAAATCTATTGAATTTAGGGCCCTAAATTCTCAAAAAATGCCCCCAAAGAAATTTGGTCGTGATTTTTGAATTCCTGACGAAATTTTAACCCATTTTGATAGGTCTCAAAATAACTTTTGAAACGTTTTATGGGAGTTCATTTTTACTTGAATGTAAGAAATTGTGTCGGGGGGGGGGGGTCGATTTTAGCATATAAACCGATTTTCAGAATTTAATCTCAGAATTTACTATTTTGGTAAAAACTTGATATACCAATGGGCTATTTTCGCCATTTCCAAAAATTGGCCAAAAATCGAAAAATCAACTTCTGCTGCTCAAAATTTGGTTCTGAGGTCTGGGTAGCATGCTGTTTCAGTGAGCTGAACTGCAGCTCAATCTGAGTTGACGAATCGAATCCTTGAAATTTCGGTTTGCAAAAACATATTTTTGGTTGCTCTATAACATTTGAGTCATTGCGAAAAAAATACACGCGTATGAATCGAACACCAAGTCTGTGGAACTAGTTTCTTAGTATGATCTAATAAGAAATCGAATTCTAATCGTTCCACATTGGAATGTACTTATGTATTGTACAAGGTCAATTTTTATTTTTTTATTATTCAAATTTTCTGGAAATGAAAAATCACTTATCTGCTATCTGCTTTCGTATAAGTTGGGCACATGTTTATTTTTCGACAAACTGGTCTATCGACGTAATTATACAGATTTGAAAATTATTCGATTAATTCGAGGAATATACTAAATCACAGCAGTAGGAATATATTACGAGATATTTTTCACAAATTAGATCATAGAAAAACGGGTGGGAGGGCAAACTTGAATTAGAGTACAAAAAATTATTTTGTAGTCAAAAAATGACTTTTTATTGAAAATTTTGGCGATTTTCAGCCCCCTTCCTAACAATATCTCAAACTTAGATTCCTTTCTGCGAAAGATCCTTGCTCTTTTTCACATCAAATCCGAAATTAAACCGATAATTTCTCATTTAATAACATCAGAGGTCTTCGAAACCGCAAACTCCTCCTTCGAACGTAAAAAAAATGCAAATAAACGTACTCCGACGTAATTTATATTGCAGAATCATCAGGTTGCAGGCATTGGAAATTTATAGCGCAGCCAGTATAATGGCATGAAAATAGAGTCGTTTCTGTACGAATCGAAAACTGTCGACAAACCAGGGGTAAGACAGTTGGGAAGGGTTGGGTCATAAAAATGCGACAAATTTTCAGCATCGCGTGTGTCTACGTATGAAACTCGACGTGAAATTCGTGTTAGTGTAACGCGATTCGTTTTCTTCTTTTTTCTTCTGCTCGGATGTAAGATGGATGTAGCGTATGCTAAATGAGTTGTGACGGGTTCGCAGCGAGCTTTTACACGAAATGTCGACAAATTCGCGAATAGATGTACGTAGATGTGCTGTACTTGGACGGAAACTTGAGAAATATAGGATCGGTGGAGCAGGGAGGGCGTCTTTTAGATGCAAATTTATAGCTTCGAGTCGGCTTTATCGGCGGTTTAAAATGTTATTATGGGAGAAAAGTTCGACGCGCCGTTAAAAACATTCGAAATTTTATCGCGTGCTGGCTTTTACGTCGAAGCGAAAAGAAGCCAGAGTCGAGGGGAGGTTTAATCGAGAAGTAAACGGGTAAAGTGGCGGGTCTGTACGTGTACCAGACTTTGGTGCATTTTTCTTTTTCCCACAGACGCGAAGGGTAAAGGGAACGAAGAGTGGGGATGTGAGAATATCGAATCTAACGTGCTCTCGGTACCGATTGATTGCTGGCGAAACACGACGATGGAATTTAAACGCGATAAAACCCGAGGGAATTGAGTTGGAATATTTTCAGCACTTTTTTCCCTCGTGTCCGAAACGCCGAACAAATGGGTTTTAATCTGTACCATTTCCAGGCGTATTGTTGGCTCGTTCGATTAGATTTTGATGTTTTATTAGTGATATTTTTTCGCGGCGAAGATTTCGATGGGAAATCTCGCTTATTTTCCCACTTCTCGTCTATCGATTCGTTTGGAAATGGAATATTTCGAGATTTTGGCATATTTCGAATGGTCTAAGTGGTTAGCATAGGCAAACTTCTTTGTTTAAACACGAGTTTACTTGTGGTTATTCTTTTAGTAGGAATTAAAAGAAAATTTTGAGGAAGGTAGCAATCAAAAATTGCCCCTGAGAGGTGGTTATGGGAGTGAAAACATCATTATTTCTGCACATAAAGGGATAGGAGTGTATTTGGTACCATTTCCATATAATTCGACCCCTCTGAATTCAAATCTGCCATTAGTTTCTCGAATAAAAGTAGAGAAGTGGCACAATCGTGAAATTTGTGTCGCAGAAAATATCCAATTTTTGTAAAAATTCATGTCTACTGTGCATAAATTCCTATCTTCTAAGCAGAATAGCTTCTCAGTGGTGCAAAATGAGAAAAAAATCGTTGAACAAAAAATTATGAACTTTTAATCCTCTGCAACTTTTGTTTCAAGTTTTTTGTCGTATCGTGATTTTTTGCTGCGGAGTAATTTTTTGGGGACCCCTGGGTGAAAAATTTGTTAAATTGACGATACAAAAAAAAGTTTCGAACAAAAGTTGTAGAACGTTGAAAATTAGACATTTTTTATTCTATAAATTTTTTTCCACCCCGAAATGAGGAAGAGCTGTTCGGAAAATTGAAAAAATTCAGCCAATTTATTTAAGCAAAAATTGGGTATTTTACCATGTTCAAAATAGACAATTTTGAGAATTTCCTACTCCCTATCTGGAAACTGACTTTGAATTCGGATTTGAGAGGTTCGAATTATTATGAAGACAAGTTTCTTGACTCAACTGGTCACCCCTACAGGGCTGAAAAAATGAAAATGCGTGATTTTATCTCTGTTTTTACAAAAATTGATAATTTCTGGCATTTTAGGTTGTCTAGATTTTTATAGCTTAAAAAAAGTGGCTAAAAATGTTGAAAATTGGCATAAATTGTCTTTTCTCAAAAAATGTCTAAAAAATTTTAGGATGTCTAGATTTTTATATATTAGTTTGAAGAAAGTGTCTAAAAATGTCGGAAAGTGATAAAAATTGTCTTTTCTCAATAATTGTCTAGAAATTATATTTAGTGTGTCTAGATTTTCGTAGGTTGAAAAGTGTCAAAAAGTTTTGAAAAGTGCCACAAATGGTTCTTTCTCGATAATTGTTGGAACATTTTAAGTTGTCTAGATTTTTGACGCTTTAAGAAAAAGTTTGGAAATGTCGATAAATGGCATAAATTGTCTTTTCTCAATAATTTTCTAGAAATTGTATTCAGAGTGTCTAGATTTTTGTAGCTTGAAAAGTGTCTAAAAATATTGAAAAGTGGCATAAATTGTCTAGATTTTTGGATTTTGAAAAGCGCCTAAAAAATGTCAAAAGTTGTATGAATTGCATTTTCTGAATAATTGTCTAAAAATTTAATTCAGAGTGTCTAGATTTTTGTAGTTTGAAATTGTCTAAAAATATCGAAAAGTGACATTGATTGTCTAGAAATTACGGAGTGTCTAGATTTTTGTAGTTTGAAGAAAGTGTCCAAAAATATCGAAAAGTGGCATAAATTGTCTAGACATTTCGGAGTGTCTAGAATTTTGGATTTTGAAAAGTGCCTAAATGTCGAAAGTTGTATGAATTGCATTTTCTGAATAATTGTCTAGAAATTTAATTCAGAGTGTCTAGATTTTTGTAGTTTGAAAAGTGTCTAAAAGTTTTGAAAAGTGTCACAATTTTTTTCTCAATAAATGTTGGAACATTCTAGATTGTCTAGATTTTTGACGATTTGAGAAAAGTTTGAAAATTTTGATAAGTGGCATTTTTCTCAACAAATGTCTAAAAATTGTGGTAGGTCTAGATTTTTATAGTTTGAAGAAAGTGTCCAAAAATATCAAAAAGCGACATAAATTGTCTAGAAGTTTCGGAGTGTCTAGATTTTTATAGTTTGAAAATGTCCAAGAAATGTCGAAAGTTGTATAAATTGTATTTTCTTGATAATCGTCTAGAAATCTCAAAGTGTCTAGATTTTTGTAGTTTGAAAAATGTCTAAAAGTTTTGAAAGGTGTCATAAATGGTTCTTTCTCGATAATTGTCTAGAAATTTCGGAGTGTCTCGATTTTTTTCAAGTTTGAAAAAGTGTCTAGGAAAAGCGCCATAAATTTTTTTCTCAACAAATGTTGGATTATTCTAGATTGTCTAGATTTTTGTAGTTCGAAAAAAGTGTCTAAGAGTGTTGAAAAGCGCTTTAAATTTTTTTCTCGACAAATGCCTGATCGTTTTAGGATGTCTAGAATTTTGTACCTGCAAGAAAGTGTCTAAAAATGTTGAAAAGTGGCATAAATCGTTTTTTCTCAACAAATATCCAAAAAAATCAGATTTTTATAGTTTGAAAAAGTGTCTAAAAGCGTTGAATGTGCCATAAATTTAAATTTTTTAAGCCTATGAAATAAAATTTTTCCAAGTCCAAAAATGTCTAAAAGTCAATTTTCAAGTTCAAAAAATCTTTAGTATTTGCCTGACAAAATGTCTAAAAATCACCATCATCTCTGAAATTTTCCAAGTTCAAAAGTCAATTTAAATCTGAAAATTTTTTCAAGTTCAAAAAAGTCTGACAAAATGTTTAAAAGTCATCGTCGAGGAGTTTCGTCTGGTTTTTCACGGAATTCCCCATAGCAAAAGCATATCATGTACTAAAAAGAGAAGAAGGAATTCAAAATCAACGAGGAAATTTTTTGGGGGGAGGAGAATAGAAGCACACTACAAAAAGAAGAAAAAACTCAAGATCAACGAATGAGAAAAATTGTTTCCTTCGTATTTTTTTCTCCTCCTTCAAATCGATAATTCTTTTTTTCAAAATAACAACAACAACAAGATCAACAACAACGACGACGACGACCGAATACAAAATTCGAATACCGATTCAGTACATTTTCCAAACTCCTTCGAAAAATTGTTTTTCCGAGATTTATTCGTCCGATTAAGTAGAGTCGCTTTTAAAATATGTATTTTTTCGTATTATTTTCTACTTCTCTTTATGAAAGAAGGGGGGGGGGTAGAACGTCATTTGAAAGGTTTGCAATAACAATACGAGCTAGGAGCTTTTCCATTCATTAGGCACTTAATAAATAAAGCCAGGAAACACGAAGAGAAGATAGAAAGCTGAGATGAGCGAAGAGTAGATGGAAAAGTCTGGGAGGAGATGAAACTCTCGTCGAGTTATCGTCAATTTGCTCGTCGGACACGAAATTTTCAAGAGGGATAGGGGGGCAGAAGAGGATAAATGAATGGTGGCGATGCCGTCGATGTGAAATTGGAAAATTGGCCTGGCGAAAAGGGAAAGCGTGTTTGAAGAGGATGAAAATTCGCTATTCGCGTAGGAAATAACCAACCAACGGCGTATACTTTTAACTTTGCTCGCTTTTAGAGTAATTACGAAAGGTAAGAAGGGGATGGAAGGGGGTGAACGTGTACGGAGACGATTGAATTGTTTGTACGTTATTTCTTCTACTTCTTTTCTTTCTTTCTTTCTTTCATTCTTCCTTCTTTCTCTGCACTTTTATTTTCATCATCACGGATATTGTTGTTGTTGGCGGCAGGTTAAAGGGGCTCCGGAAAGAGAAAGGACGCATAATTTCTATAATATGAACTACGTTGTTAACGAAAACAATAATAACACCTTTAACAACGTTTCCAAATTAAGACATTACAATAGTTTAAAAGAAGAAGACGACGAAGACGAAAATAACCTTGATCCTAAAAGGGTAGGATACGAAGTAAGACACTCATCTCTCCTATATCTACCTACTTGTAATTTTAAATGATCGAATAAGCACGCAGGGTCTTTATATTACTTATACTCGTAATTTATAGATACTGAAATCTTGAAAAAGACGGATCAGTTTAAACTTTAACTGGGTAAATTTTTGTTTGGTTTGTTTACGTAGGCTTTGGCCGAATGCGACGATGAATTATTGGCTTTGACCGAAGGTGCTTTCAATTTGGCCAAATCGGTGTCGCCTTCTCATAGCGGATCTTCCGAAGAGGAATCCGGATCCGATGTGGAGTCGTTGCATAGTTTCCATTATTCGCCGAAGGCCGTCGATTATCCTTCGGCGCAGCGATTGGCCAAACGATTGTATGGATTGGAAGGGTTTAGGAAGAGCGACGTGTCGAGGCATTTGAGCAAAGAGTAAGTAGTTTAAGGACTGTTTTATGGTGAATGCTCATCTGCATGATTACGTTGATTTCTTTGAGTGAAAAAAATTTGTTGACTTCTCACAAATTTCCCAAATTGTTCAAGAGTTTTGGTGGTAGATCTGACAGTTCTGAAAATTTTGAATTTTTTCGAGACGAAAGTCTGAAATTTTCAAGTTGTTCACAGTTTTGAAATTATTACATTTCAAAATATCAAAAGTGTCTAGAAATTTAGAAATACACTTTTAAATGATTTTTTGGAACGAACGTCGAATAATTTTAAGGCAAAAGACGTATTTCTCACAATTTTTAGAACAGACTGTAGAAGAAGTCTGAAAAATTATTTTTTTGAACAGTTGTCTTGGAAAATCAAGTTTGGTGTCTAAAATTTTTAGGATGCCTGGATTTTTGTAGCTGTAAAAAAGTGCCAAAAAATTGCATAAATTGTCTCATCTCAACAAATTTCCAAAATTTTGTAGATGTCTGAATTTTTGCAGTTTATAAAGTGTCTAAAAATATAGAAAAGTGCCATAAATTTTTTTCTTCTGAATTGTCGGAACATTTTAGGTTGTCTAGATTTTTGTAGCTTTGAGAAAATGTCTAAAAATGTTAGAAAGTGGCATAAATTGTCTTCTTAAAAAATGTCTAAAAACGTTGAAATGTTTAGATTTTTATAGATGGTCTTTTCTCAATAATTGTCTAGAAATTTTAGAGTGTTTAGATTTTTGTAAATTGAAAATGTCTAAAAATGTCGAAAAGTGAGATATATTTTTTTTTCTTGATAATTGTTTAGAAATTTCAGAGTGTCTAGATTTTTGTAGTTTGAGATGTCTAAAATTTTTAGGATGTCTAGATTTTTATAGTTCGAAGAAAGTGTCTAAAAATTTCAAAAGTGACATAAGTTGTCTAGAAATTTCAGAGTGTCTAGATTTTTGTAGTCTGGAAGTGTCAAAAAATGTCAAAAGTGACATAAATTGTTTTTCCTCGACAATTGTCCAGAAATTCCGGAGTGCTTCAATTTTTATAGTTTGGAAAAGTGTCTAAGAAAAGTGCCATTAATTTTTTTCTCGATAAATGTCCCAACGTTTCAAGTTGTCTAGATTTTTGTACCTTTAAGAAAGTGTCTAAAAATGTTGAAAAGTGGCATAAATTGTCTTTTCTCAACAAATGTCTAACATTTTTTTAAAGGATGTCTAGATTTTTATAGTTTGAATAAAGTGTCTAAAAATTTCAGAAGCGACATAAGTTGTCTAGAAATTTTAGTGTCTAGATTTTTGTTGCATGAAAAGTGTCTAAAAATTTCAGAGTAGCATAAATTGTCTTTTCTCAACAAATGTCTAAAAAATTTTAGGATGTCTGGATTTTTATAGTTTGAAGGAAGTGTCTAAAAATTTCAAGAGCGCCCTAAGTTGTCTAGAAATTTCAAAGTGCCTAGATTTTTGCAGTTCGAAAAAGTGTCTAAAACTTTGAAAAGTGCCATAAATTGTTTACCAAATGCTTGAACATTCTAGATTTTGTAGCTGTAAGAATGCGTCTAAAAATGTTTGAAAATGGCATAATTTGTCTTTTCTCAAAAAATGTCGAAAAATTTTAGGATGTCTCAATTTTTATAGTTTGAAAGGTGTCGAAAAATGTTGAAAAGTGACATGATCAGTCTTTCTCAATAGATGTCTAGAAATTTTGGAGTGTCTAGATAAAAAAATCAATACCTTCAAACAGTGTCTAAAAACTTTTGAAATCAAAAAATTCAATTTTTCGAACAATACGTGAAAAAATTCTGAAAATTTTCTTTTTTGAGACAGATATTTTACAAACTTTTTGAGTTGTCTAGATTTTATAAAATTATCAAGAAATGTCTAGAAATTTTCGAAAATTTGAAGCAAATGTCTAGAAAATTTAGGAATATTTACATTTTTGTAGCTTTTTGAAGAGTTGCCTGAAAAATTTTGAAGAAATGCAGAATTCGACGTACTTTGAAACAAATACAAATCATGATGTTTAAACTCCGTAGAAATTTAGAAAAAGTTCAAAAGTGTGTTTTTTTAAGTCTGATATTTACTGATGTCCTAGAATTGCAATGCGTCCACACTCCACACATTAGATCTTTCCCAATTTATAGACCGTGTCCAAAAATAGTTGAAAATCAAAAAAAAGGTCTTGAATTTTTTTTTTTTGAAGAAACCTAAAACATTTAACTTTTTTTTGAATGTGTCAAAAATATTCTAGAATATTGATATTTTTTAAAGTGTTGGAGCATTGTTCAAAAATTTTTGAAAAGGGACCCAAAAAATTTCTTCGTGGAACCGATATTTTAATTAAAAATTTTAGAATTTTTGGGTTTTTCAGAATCTCTAAACCGTGTCAAGAAATTTCATCTGATGGCCACGAATTTTGAAACTGTGTTTGGATTATTTCAAAAATTGCAAAAATAATTTTCTATAAAAAGGTGACTTGGGTTTTGAAACATTTCCAAATTTTCAAATTATTCTCAAATTTTGAAAAAAAAATGAAAATGAACATTCTTGTTTTTTAAAAAATTATTTTGCAAAAAATTAATTGAAATTTTTCCAGTAAGTTTGTCTATTTTTCAAATTGTTTTGAGCAGTGTCTAGAAATTTATGAAATTATGTCTAGGAATTCCTAAGCAATCAACTTTTGAGAATGTTTTTGAAAATCTTGAGGATAACATAAAAAATCTAGATTTTGGCTTCAGGGACATCATCTGGACGTTTCTCGAGTCTGAGAAATTTTTAAATACTTATATTGTGTTTCAATTTTCTAAAATTTAAGTTTTCAGAATATTTTTAAAGTTTTTCAAATTCATTTCAAAACAATAAAAAAGAAGTAATTTCTAGAGCAAAGTTTAAAAATTAAAAAAAAAGAACTTTAAAAAAAATGTCTACTTAATTGACTTAAATTTTGACAGCTTGTTTGAATTTTTTCATTGTACCATTATTTTAATTTCCTCATTTACCTTCGATTTTCTACGATAATTTTTTCGATTCGCTCTTATTTTTCAATGTTTTTTTTCTCGTTCCAGCAACGAATTCAACCGAACGGTGGCCGAAGAATACCTGAAATATTTCGATTTCAAAGACGACACGTTAGAGCAAGCGCTGAGAAAATTCCTTCGCCAGTTCAGCTTGACCGGCGAAACTCAAGAACGCGAAAGAGTTCTAGTCCATTTTTCCAGAAGATTTTTAGACTGTAATCCTGGTTCCTTTAATTCGCAAGGTAAATTCGACCGTTTTGCATTTATCGCCCGTTACACATAATAATGAAGTAGAAGGTCTAGCGGAAAGGGAGAGTTTTCGACGGTCACTGCTCAGCAGGTAGTCTTTTGACGATGAAACCTCTTTAATTAAACGTTAGCCTAAAGTACACGCTGCGTTCGACCTTTTTATCGAGAGTCGTTTATTTGAACGTCGCTTCGGCATATGTACCTAGGTATTTAACCATTTTCACACAAAATTCCAACAGGCCTGAGGTATTTTACATTGTAAATAGTTATTTTGGACGAGAAACGAATAAATGAATGAATAGTCGAAAGACAGAGACTGGAAAATTTTGCCAGATTAGCTCGAGCTTATTTTACGCTGAGTCGTCAAATTTAGCCACGTTTATATATTTCGAAACCAAACTCGTCCCGAGACGTATTTCCGGTTAAAAATTTACGTTCGCGGAGGCGAACTTCGATAGACGAATTTTTCGGCGTGGTTTTTTCCCCTCTATTATAGTCCCAGTTGGAATTGAAAAGAAAAGGCTGTTTGATGTGTGCTTTTAATTTATCAGATGAATGGGTTCGTAAAAGGTACGCGGCTTGCATCCACCTACGTTTATTTTTTTGCACAACTTCCGCTGACCCGATGTCCTTATTAAAAATAAATGCGATGGGGGATGGTAAAAGATCAAAAAGGCAACTTTGGAGAATGCCGGAGGGTCGAAACAAAGTAATATGAGCGTTTTTTTTCTTGAGATGGGGTAAACATGTCGAATCGATGGGGTTCATTTTGTATCGAAACGAGAAAAAAATCGAAGATAATTAGGATGAATTTGCGAACAGATCAAAGTGATTGTTCTTTTCTCTGTTTTTGGGTCGAATATTTTGTTTTTCTGAAGGTTGAATGTTTTGACAAAATTGGCCTCAGGTTTATAGAAATTTTGTGCTTAGTTTGAACTCTCGAATGAATCATTTTCATTTTTTCGAACGAGTAGTTCGCATTTGTGATGATCTGTGAATTTCGGAGAATAGAAAAATACTTATCGGATTATAATGCAAAGTTTTCCCAAAAATTTTCGCTTTAGTGATTCATCCTGAAACTATGAATAATTCAGAATAACTCGTTCACAGATGATCGATTGATCAATTCCTTGAAACGATTCATTTTCCGATGATGGATTATTTTCAAAACGAATTGTTCACGAGCGAATGTCGAATCACTGCAAATGATTCGTCGTTGAAGATAATTCGTTTGCGCACATTGAATCTTCTAAAAGATTCATTCCCGAACGACGATTTTTTTGAAACGATTCTACCGCGAATGATGAATCACTTGAAATGATTCATTCGCGAACGAAGAATCATTTGAAATGATTCGTTCGCGAACGATGAATCATTTGAAATGATTCATTTTGTACGATGAATCATTTGAAATGATTCATTTTGTACGATGAATCACTTGAAACGATTCATTTTTGAAAAGATGAATCAGTTGAAAATGATTTATTCGCGAACGAAGAATCACTTGAA
>FIZU01063145.1:0-10989 GCA_900064475.1 Pseudococcus longispinus
CAAACTTCGCTCTCGGTAATCGCATACTTTCCGCGCCTGTTACGTAATCTACTATTCCTCGCGAAATACGCGGGGTAGCTTTTTATTTAGGCGATGATATTTATTCGAACTTTTTTCATCCAGACATCTCCACCAAATAATTTCATCTCGACGCATCCCTTTTCAATATTTTTTCAGCCGGCAGCAAATTTACACTAATACGGAGATGAAAATTCATATAATAATATTTTAGATACCTGATATGAAATTTCTATACAGGTATTCGAATTACAAAGAGAATTTTCATTAACTTGACAAAGATATTTTCGTTGGCGTAAAATTCTATCTTTTATGATACGATATAGGTACTCGCTATTTACGAAAAAAGGCGTAGAAAATAATAAAATTGGAAATATAATAAATTCCCAAAATTATTATTTCGACAAAACATGTTGGTTATTTGATACGGTATGGAAAATGTCTGTCAATGACAAATAACACGTATACAATTTTATCTACAATTTTGACAATATCTTTCGAGTATCGAAAAGAAACTGTAATATGAGCATATCGTGACACCAATACCTATACTTGATTAGATTTTAAATTAGAAATTTTTCAAATATTTCAGAGAAAAATAAGCCCACTTTTGTTCGCGTTATCAGCCTTCAGCGAATTCATTTTCCAATGGAATTTTTCCAGTATCACGAATTTTTGTAGTTCGATGTAGAATCAAAAATTAATATATTTCAGATGAAAGGAAGCAGGAGTTCGTGTATCGAAAAAGATTGATATTCGAACAATATTGCATGGAAATTTTACGAAGGAATACCAAAAATTAGACAAAAATTGCTCAAAATATAGCAAAAGTTCACAAAAATATACTGAAATCGTCGATAATACTGGATAAAAATTACATTGAATTATTTCATGAAAAATTGTTTAAATTGTTCACGAAAATTCTTCTAAAAAATCAATCAAATTTCGTAAAAAATTACCAAAAATATTTCAAAAATCACCGCATTCAAAAAACTGATCAATCCTAGGCACTTTTCAGAACACCTTATATCTTCCAATCTCGAAACCCATTCCCATATCGTGCAATCGACCGAATTCGCGCGCAATTCTCAACCATAATGGCCCAAGTGTTGAAAATGCCACCGGTAAAACATAAATAAACGTTAAGTAGGTTAAAAATAAACATTACAATTCGAACGAAATAGGCAGATTTTATCTTATCGAATTTCAAATGACCGAGGTGAACGACATTTCTTTGTCGATCACACATAGTCAACATTCACGCAGCACCGATATCTCATCTCGATCACACCTTGTACTCGTAATTAGATTTTTATTCAAATTCCGTTCAAAATCGTATTGGAAAATTTTGGGCGAAAAAAGCTAAAACGAACCTTCCTAATGAATAATCATTCTTCGACGACGATGTTTTCCGCCAAAAATTCTATGAATTAAACATAAAATTCGAGCTTCTCTCGTATACTTTAGAAGTAGAAAAAAAATACTATTTCTTAATGAAATACGTGCTTGAAATATTAAAATTCGATCTTTTTTCAGTTACGAGTACAAGTAACGTGTCATTTGACTAAATATAAAAATCGATACTCGAATTTCACATTCGAACAGCCCAGCCAATTCTACGATCACGTTTACTTAAGAGTATTACAAATTGCAGTCGTTTATGGCGATTTGTTAGGTACTGAGTCAGGCAAATCAACGATCATTCTCATCCAACGTCCCTCGTTCTGTTTGAAATTTTCTTTTCGGCCAATATTCGTAATTAGATAATCTCTCGAGTCATCATCAGTCCACGTGCTGCACGAATTACTCGCCGTCGAATCATTGAGCATGATCTTTAACCTTTTTTTGCCCTTTTATGTTGCTTGGCCATTATAACAACGTTTCAATGTATCAAAAAAGAGCATTTCATCGTAGCGAATTTATTGATAGACAGACGGTATACGAATTAACCGCAGCGAGTACGTCTAACGTCTATGTATATCAGCTCGAGGCTAAAAACCGCGTGCGAGAGTTTATTTAGATTGGATAATTTCATAATTTCGATCATAGCTGTATGCTACGTATAAATTACACACGTAATTTTTCATCTCGAGAGTTTACAGTTCAAATATTGTACGATTATCAAATGGACCGGCAGCTCTCCTATGAAGTTATCCCATTAATGGCGTCACATTTTAACACATCTTTAAGCAAACAGAAGTGATGTAATGATATATCAGAGAATACATCGTGCATCGAATGATTTCAATCTAGTATTAGTTCATTTTTTAGGTCGATAAACTGGGCAAG
Source organism: Pseudococcus longispinus (assembly GCA_900064475.1). Lineage (NCBI taxonomy): Eukaryota > Metazoa > Arthropoda > Insecta > Hemiptera > Pseudococcidae > Pseudococcus > Pseudococcus longispinus. The sequence goes on from FIZU01063145.1 coordinate 2,308, forward strand.
AGAGGAGAAGGCAAATTATGGCAAAAAACATAGAAAATTTCGGCGCATGATTTCGAATCATTAATTCAATCGAACTTGGGTTAGTTCATCGTGCTCAGTCTTCTTCAATTTCACTTCTACGAAATATTCAATTTGGATACAAAATTTACTTTTTGGTAATTTACGGCAAATTACCAATAATAAAAGGTAAATTTCCAATAATTACTGTAATATATTGTAAATTAATGGTAATTACTCAAATTTAGAGAATAATCATGAAACAATATTACACTTGAATGTATGAAAAATGATGCCAAATGTTGGATGTTAATTAGTAGTCAAATTTTGAAACAATCTCAATTTTTCCAAATTCAAAAGTCAACTGACACTTGATAAAATTTTTCAAAATCGAAAAGTTAGAATTTTTGAAATTTTCCAAGTCCAAAATGTGAATGAAAATTTGAAAAATTTTCAGGTCCAAAAAGTGTCTGACAAAACGTCTAAAAGTCCATTTCAAAAAAGTTTCACAAAATGTCTAAAAATCGATTTTAGGTAAAAAGCTGTCTGACAATATTTTGATTTGAATTTTTCTTGAAAATTTCCAAGTCCAGAACTTCATTTGAATTCTTAAAATTTTCTAAGCCCAAAGAAGTCTGACAAAATGTCTGAAATTCAGAACAGGAAGTCTGCCCGACAAAATGTCGGAATGCTACCCTGCTTTCTAAAATTTTACCAGGTAATTACCTGAAAATACCGAAATTCACCAAAAATCTAAATAATTATGGTAATTCAACAAAATTACTGAAAAATACAGGTAATTACCTGAAAATACCGAAATTCACCAAAAATCTAAATAATTATGGTAATTCAACAAAATTACTGAAAAATACAGGTAATTACCTGAAAATACCGAAATTCACCAAAAATCTAAATAATTATGGTAATTCAACAAAATTACCGAAAAATACAGGTAATTACCTAAAAGTACCGAAATTCACCAAAAATCTAAATAATTATGGTAATTCAACAAAATTACGAAGAAATGCAGGTAATTACCTGAAAATACAAAAATTTTCCAAAAATCTGTGTAATCATGGTAATTTTTCAGAATTACCGGTAAATGCAGGTAATTACCTAAAACACATAAAATCACTGAAAATCTAGGTAATTAACCAAAATTACCAATAAATACAGGTAATTACCTGAAAGTACAAAAATTTACCAAAAATCTGTGTAATTATGGTAATTTTTCAGAATTGACGGTAAATAGTAAATACAGGTAATTACCTAAAGCACATAAAATTACTGAAAATCTGGGAAATTATGGTAATTTAACAAGATTACCGGTAAATACCGGTAATTACCTAAAAACACATGATTACTAAAAATCTAAATATTTGGTAACTAACCAAAATTACTAATAAATACAGGTAATTACCTGAAAATACAAAAAATTACCAAAAATTTGGGTAATTATGGTAATTCAACAAGATTACTGATAAATACAGGTAATTACCGCAAAACACATAAAATTACTGAAAATCTAAATATTTGGTAACTAACCAAAATTACTAATAAATACAGGTAATTACCTGAAAATACAAAAAATTACCAAAAATCTGTGTAATTATGGTAATTTTTCTGAATTACCCGTAAATACAGGTAATTACGTAAAAATGCATAAAATTACCAAAAATTCGAGTAATTATGGTAACTCAACAAAATTACAGTCAAGCACAAAATTACCAATAAATGTAGGTAATTACCTAAAAATACAAAAAATTACTGAATGCAACGAAAATTCGTTATTTTAGTCCAATAAATATACATTTACCAACTTATTTATTTACTACAGGTATTAATTCGGAGATATGGAAAATTTTGATCAATTTTTTGTTACTAATGGAAAAAAATCTTCATCGTCATGTGGCAATCATGCGTTTCTGGTAATATCCCTTTACCATTCATTGAAAACGATTCTTCCTTCATCAATCTTTCCTAATAAAATTGCACTTATTCTTCAACAAAGCTTCCGAATTAATTCACCACCAACCACACTATCAATTTCCATTTCAATAACCTCTCCTCAAAGTTGCCAAGTCATAATACGAACGATCGTTTTCGTGCATGGTCTACGCCATGTACCTACATATGTATAAACGAAGAGTGGGCAGAACCTTGAAAATGCACTCAACTATCATGTCTCCAAGCACAACAGACTCAATCACGACACTGCACTGGTTCACGACGTATACGCATACGAACGATATAAAGCTCTTCCGTTAATTAAACGTCTGCATTCGTTTCCGGCATCTATAGCCGCGTAAAATCCAGCCCGCTACAAAGGTGTAACACAATGAAAATTTTCTAGTAGCCAGAAAACGACCTTAAAAATACATCATATGTGATATTTTCCGCAAATCATACATGCCGCGCCGGGCTGCATTATATGTATACGTTGAAGCACACCGTTTCTCCTGCCGAGTAATCGAATCGACGTACACGAATGAACAGTTGAGAAAAAAATAACGCATTAACCTCGCACACAATACATACACGAAATTTAATTAACCGAGAGGTAAATGCAAACGAATACGAACAACAACTCTTTGTGCTGATAAATCAATTTAACACAATATACGCGATTTTCTTCTTTCAGTCAATAATGGCAAAAACAACAACGGCAAAAGCATTCACATACTCGTAGAAACGATGAAACAACACATCTCGTTAAACTGAACTCGAATTAAATAATCGCCTTTTGTACTTACGATTCTCGCATTTTCACCGAGTTATTTTCAATCATCTCGTAGTGGGAAAATTGTTTTCGTAGGTGTTCAACTACCTACGTACAATCGAATCCAGGTTAAAATTACTAATCATATAATTTGCAAAAATTTAACACCGAATAAAAGAAGAATTACCCGAATTTAACATCGTAATATGGAAAATTACCTCAATTACCGTAATTACCGGTAGATTACCAATGTTTACGTACGAACCAGAATCGTTTTCCTCATTAATTATAATGCAAATATGCATAATAAACTAAAAATATACTCCAATTATGGGTAAATTACCGTAATTACCTGTAATCGCAGCAAAATACAGTAAATTTACCGTAATTACCGGATTAATGCAGATATTTCATACAGATTTACTGTAATTACCAATAATTTACAGGTAATCATAGCTGATTCATCGTAAATATTCTTTTTTACGGTTTCTCGAACAATTTTCACAACTTTTAGAAAAATTCCTATTTCGAACAATTTTTGGGGAAAATTATCAAAAAGTGGTAAAAAAATTATAATTACCTTAATTACCTGCTCACAAGGAATAACCTGAAAATTTGTTTCGGAATTATTTTACATCATGATGTCAAATTCCGGTAATTTTAATTTTCACAAAAATCATTTTAAAAACGAAAAAAATTACCAAAAAATTACGAAAACCATTTAAAATGTGGTTAAAATGTCCAAAATATCAATAAAAATGCATGAAAATATTTTAAAAACATTGCAAAATTCATGAAAATTGTCAAAAATTTAGTAAAAATTGATGAAAATGTCGCAAAAATTTACTAAAACATCATAGAAATGGTCAAACAATAAGAAAAACTGTCAGAAATTTAGTGAAAATTGTTACAATTTTCTTAAAAATCATTTAAAAAATGAAAAAAAATATTAAAATAATAAAAATCGTCGAAAATGTGTTAAAATTATCAAAATTATGAGAAAAATCAGTAAAATGGTGAAAAAACTGTACAAAAACCATGAAATCTGTGAAAAATCTCATTAAAACTGCTAGAATTTTTACATTTTCTAAACTTTTCATGATTTTTTTACCATTTTTACGTTTTTTTTCCTGATTTTTTGTGAAAAGCTGCAGTGAGTATTGTAATGTTTTTTTTATGGAATTTCAGCCACTTTCACAACAGACATTTTCAAACAATTTTCGATACTTTTTATAATTTTTACTGACTTATCAAATCTTAAAGGAAATTTTCGACAGTTTTTTCATTACTTTTTTGACCTTTTTCACAATACGATAATTTTGAATGATTTATATGAAAATCTTGACGATTTTAATGATTATTTGGCTGTTTTTACAATGTTTGAACAGATTTTTGTGAAAATTTGGACAATTTTGACAAGATTTTCGACAACTTTCATGTTTCTTCTGCCATTTTCCTGATTTTTTAAAAAAATTTTATGAAAATCTCAACAATTTCCGCAACTTCTGTCATTTAATGGTTATTTTTTTTTATCATTTCTACGTTATTTTCGTCAGTTTTTAGGGTAATTTCAATAATTTTCACAAGATTTTCAACAACTTTCTTGATTTTTGGACTTACCATTCAAAAAACTTTTATCTGTTCAATTTTTACTCCAATGAAGTGATTAAAAATTTGAAAAAGTAAAACCTTCAACCTAAAAGCACGACTTCTTAAAAAACCAATACATTCAAACAAAAACCAATACTTGTGCAATACCACCAGGACCATTAGACACCCTGAAAAACTTCTCGAATCGCTTTCAACCTCGCATAAAAATCAAATAATTCAGGCATTTCGATCGAAACCATAGTAGAACATGTTTCTACCGTGGCCATATTCTACAGCGTACATCGTAAGTTTACAGAGAAAGCTATGCCACAAGCTTAACCGAAGGTACAATAGAGCAAACAATATACAATCTGGTGCACATGTGGAATTTTACAAAGAGAATTTATTTCCACAACATAACCGCAACTTGGTATACATACACACGTACTTGTAAGTACATACGTATAAGTTAATACACGAAGCTTTTAAAATGTAAACATTGAAAATTATGTGCTGGCGGATTCTCGCTCTCTTTCTCTCGAGACCGATGAATAAATCGTCGCGAATCGATATATTCCTAAAATAAACACAGTCATCGTCGCTTTGGAAGAAATCCCCTTTAAAAGTTCATCGCATAAGAGCAGATATGGATGCCAAATGCATTTCCGTAACAAGTACTTTGAGTATGGTAAGGAGCTCGTATTATTCGTTGTAAAGTAATTATGGAAGAATGCGAGAAATATATTTAAAATAGTACCAGTCGAAGAGACAATTGTAGAGTGTGGAACAAGCCTCGTATTCGTGTAATTACCAAAGAAGTTGGGCCAAGTTTGAGCGTAGTCTGAGCAGTTGGTACGAAAGAAGCTGGATATGTTTCTTTTTTTTTGAACACATGAATCAGATGAAAATTTTGGGGAATAGAGATGATCAAAAATTTCTCTTAGGGGGTGAGCAAGAGGGGATTTTAGGAGTGGAAATAGCTTTATTTCTGTACATAAAGAAGTAGGGGTATGTTTGGTATTATTTCTAGATAATTTGACTCTTCTGAGCTCAAATCCAACATGACTTTCCTGATTGAAAGTGAAGAAGTGACACTATCGTGACATTTGTGTCGCAGAAAATGATCAATTTTTGTAAAAACAGAGGTAAAATCACAATTTTTCATTTTTTGAGCTCAGTAAGGGTGACTAATTGAGCAAAGAAACGTGTCTTAATTAAAATTCGAACCTCCTAAAAACAAATTCAAAGTTAGTTTCCAGGCAGAAAGTAGGGAATTCTTGCAATTGTCGAATTTGTTCAGGGTAAAATGGCTAATTTTTGCTTAAATTGACAGCATTTTTCATTTTTTGGAGAACAGCTCTTCCTCACTTCGAGATAGAAAAAAAATTATAGGATAAAAAATAACTGATTTTCAACGTTCTACAACTTTTGTTTGAAACTTTTTTTCGTATCGTCAATTTAGCAAATTTTTTCACCCAGGGGTCCCCAAAAAAATTACGTTACAGTAAAAAATCACGATACGACAAAAAAGTTGAAACAAAAGTTGTAGAGCACTGAAAATTCATAATTTTTCGTTCTACAATTTTTTTCCTATTCTGCAGGAGTGAGAAGCTATTCCTCTTGGAAGATAGAAATTTATGCATAGACACATGAATTTTTACAAAAATTGACCATTTTCTGCGACACAAATTTCACGGTTGTGCCACTTCTCTACTTTCGATCGGGAAAGTGATGACGAATTCGAGTTTAGGAAGCAGAAAGTAGGCAATTCTTGCAATTATCGAGTTTGTTCAGGGCAAAATGCCCAATTTTTGCTTAAATTTACAGAATTTTTCATTTTCTGGAGAACAGCTCTTCTTCACTTCGAGGTAGAAAAATAATTATAGAAAAAAAAATAACAGATTTTCAACATTCTACAACTTTTGTTCGAAACTTTTTCCCGTATCGTTAATTTAGAAAATTTTTTCACCCGGGTGTCCCCAAAAAAAATTAAGTTACAGTAAAAAATCACGATACGACAAAAAAGTTGAAACAAAAGTTGTAGAGCATTGAAAATTCATCATTTTTCGTTCTACAATTTTTTTTCTATTCTGCAGGAGTGAGAAGCTACTCCCCTTGGAAGATAGAAATTTATACATAGACACATGAATTTTTACAAAAATTGACCATTTTCTGCGACACAAATTTCACGATTGTGTCACTTCTCTAATTTCGATCGAGAATGTGATGACGAATTCGAGTTCAGGAAGCAGAAAGTAGGCAATCCTTGCAATTATCGAGTTTGTTCAGGGCAAAATGCCCAATTTTTGCTTAAATTGACAGAATTTTTCATTTTATGGAGAACAGCTCTTCCTCACTTCGAGGTAGAAAAAAAATTATAGAAAAAAAAAACTGATTTTCAACATTCTACAACTTTTGTTCGAAACTTTTTTCCGTATCGTTAATTTAGCAAATTTTTTCACCCAGGGGTCCCCAAAAAAATTACGTTATACAGTAAAAAATCACGATACGACAAAAAAGTTGAAACAAAAGTTGTAGAGCATTGAAAATTCATCATTTTTCGTTCTACAATTCTTTTTCTATTCTGCAGGAGTGAGAAGCTACTCCCCTTGGAAAATAGAAATTTATACATAGACACACGAATTTTTACAAAAATTGACCATTTTCTGCGACACAAATTTCACGATTGTGCCACTTCTCCTTTTTCGATCGGGAAAGTGATGACGAATTCGAGTTCAGGAAGGTCGAATTATATGGAAATGATACCAATCATACCTCTGCCCTTTTTATGTGCAAAAATAGGGGTATTTCCACTCCAAAACCCCCTTCCTGCTCTTTCCCTAAGGACAATTTTTGATGGCCCTCCCTCCCTCAATAATTTTTTTGGTTCGTACTAAAAGAAAAACCATATTTCGACAGACTAGTACCAGATACTGGGAAGCTTTTCGACAATCAACTTTTTTTTTCACTCTTCGGAATACAATAATTTCCCATATTTTTCCGAGGATCAATTATAATGAAAATTTTTAAAGAATAGAAGAACCAAACTTGAAAATCTTACTGCGACTGGCGAAATTATGCAATTACGAGTGGAAATATGTTTTAATAAGGCATTCATCTGCATATTTAGAATGAAAACGATTCGATGGTGGTGGTTGTCGACGTCGAAAGCTACCCATTATAATCCTGTAAATATGTATAAGAACGTTACTTTCGTTTCGATTTAAGCTTATGACGTCAAATGGGAGTAATTTTTTTAAAAACAATATTGTCATTGGCGCGATTACATAAAAGTTAGTAAAATGGTCGATATATGAACGGGGCTGTGTCGTACGCGAGTCGAAAACCAGCGAAACGCATTTTCCAAGATATTGTCCTGACGGGAGTAATAAAAACTTAGCGTTATCATAAACGACATTATTTCGACCTGCTGTCTCGACTTTGTCACAAATATTTCATATTAACCTTTACAGCAGCATACGAAAGAAAAAAAAACCAAGAGACGAACGAGAATGATCTACATGGTTACACGAGTCCTTTTTATTTTGCCATTCTTTAAAACGTACCAAGGTTATCATCGAAAACAACATACATCGAAACTTGAGTAACGACAAACGTGAAAAATTTATTACAAAGAAGCCTGGTTTCCTATACTGATTATCATACACACAAATTTTCTTATATATACAATTTAGTAAGCAACCCCAAGGTCGTTGTTCGGTTACATCCCTCTTTGCGAGCTTTGGCATTGAGCCTGAATTCTCTCGCTAGCTCGCTGTGCTTGGGCTTTTGTGCCATTTGAGAAGTTACACTACGGAATCGTGTATCAATTTAATTAATACGTTTAAAGACGTATCGTATACACTCTCGTAACGCCATATTATAGTGTAACATTAAAGCTCGAATGTAATTCGAAACTCGCATTATCGCTTTCTATCTCGTGCATCAGCACATAAAGATCGACTTAAAAGCGTACCCGAACTTTCGAGTGTAATTATGTTTAAAAAAATACGAAATAATTTAATATCAGCCACGTCGTCGTCGTCGTCGTCGTGTTACCGCAACAGTCAAGGTAACAGTATAAAATTTGAAAACACGACTATACGAGAGAGAAACTCTTTCCTGCGAGTAATTTCTTTACACCGAATAAACAATTGGAAAATTCGCACTTTTCGAAAATCTCTTTCAAAAGTGGTACTTTAATCAGCGAAACATTTAGATAAAATACGAATCAGTTGGAAAGATAAACTCAAAAGAAAAGCACTAACTAGGAAAACTTTTCATACCGCGTAAGTATTAAGGTGGTTCTTTACGCTTAGCATAAAATTTTATAGTATAACCAGTAAAATGCAGGGGCACAGAATTGAATTATTAAA
>FIZU01063147.1:0-14610 GCA_900064475.1 Pseudococcus longispinus
AAAAAATTTACTTTTAAAGTTAAAAAAATCCCAAATTTTAAAAATTTTTTTTTTTTTCCCCCCCCCCCCCCTATTAATAACAACTCTGGTTCTTTTTTCAGAAGGGTTTCAAAAGTTGGTACACAGATTTGAAATGTAACACCTCATTTTTAAAGTATCTGATAAATTTTAGTGTTCCAAAGTTGATTCTCACGTATCTACTCGTGAATCAGAAAATTATGAAATAAAGGCTTCAGGAAGATCGAATCATGAATTCATGAACACTGAGGAAAAAAAATAAAAGTTGAATCGACTAATTTGTGAGGAAATTGGACAATAAATCATACTCGTATCATGCTTTTTTGCCCAACTTCAAAATTGAAGGGACTAAGTAACATTGAAAGTAAAAATATTCAATCTTTTAATTTACTTCTAGTGTTACAGTCCTTTCAATTTTGATTACAGGCAAAAAATGAACGTAACAAAAATTGTTCATTTTTCACGCATTATCCATTCACCGCGATTAATTTTTTTTTAGAATTTTTTGGCTTCGAATTGTTTTTATGGCCACTTTCAATTTTGAAGTTGGACAAAAAAGCGTGGTATGAAAATTTGTTCAATTAGAAGTCTATTGCTGATTTTCATGATTGGAAATTGGTTTTGATTAGATTCTTTCGAAAAAAAATTTACCCCTCAAATAAATAGGTATTTGAAACAGGCACAAAGAGGTCCTTATTTATACTAGATGAAATTTTTTTTCTGATTTGTTTTGCTCCCCCCCCCCCCTAAGTTGTTCCTTTTTATGAAAAAATTAATCCTTAGAAATTTTAGCCTTCTACCTGCAAAATAAGTGGTGCCAAATCTTTCCAATTTTCAAAAAGATTGAAAATTTAAATACTTGAATATGCGACAAATTTTTCAATTTCAATTTTTTTTTGCTCCATCCTTTCTAATATTCCTCATTTTATCAAAAATTGCCTTCAAATTTCAATTATACCCTCCAACAAGTAAATAAACAGCTCCTTGAGTAGACTAAAATTTGAACTTCTTCAAACTCTTACTTTTAATTGTTGACATTTTGATAATTTCAATAACATTTTTGATGATTTTCATGTTTTTTTTGACCATTTTTATCATATTTTGAATGATTGTTGGGTAAGGCAAATTTCAACCATTTTTGTGGATTCAATTCGTTTTTTTGACCATTTCTACGATATTTTCACCAAGTTTTAAATAAAAAAATGATGTGCTGAAACGTTTGAGAATTTTCTGAGAATTTCTCGGCGAGAGAAAATGCTCGAGCATTTGCCAACCCTGATTTTATCTCTCAGTAGGGGAAAATGGAAATTTCAGTAGTTATTTTCTATCAAAGGGAATACTAAGAGGGCTTGAAATAGAAAAATTTTGTTTTTGGTCAATTTTTTTAAAGATGGGGAGGGTGAGGGTAGCTCTACTTTTTTTCACTTTTGGAAAAATCAAAAAATGGGAATTATTTTTTCATTAAAAAGAACAACTTTTAGAGGGAGGGAGCAAAAAAATTCGGAAGTTGAAAATAAGGGCCATCTCTGGCAACTTGCTCATCTGAAGTTTTTTTTTAATGGTACTCTTTATGTATCCAAATTTCGCGTATGGCAGACAACTCCCGGAATACCCTGAATTATTTTTCAAAAATCCTCCAAAAAAAAACAAAAAATGAAATTCATTGGGTAAAATTTACGTAAATGGTTTTTTCAAGATGGCGAAAATGGGCGTCCATGCGAATAGGATCAATAATGACTAAAAATGTTACTTTGGATGTAAACCCCTCATGGTCCTCACCACCTAAAAATTTCGACCCCCCCCCCCCATTTGATTCAAAATAAGTGTTCGTGTGAAAATTCTGCTTAAGGGTAATTTTTAGGTAGTGTTTTCAAATGAAGAGCAAAAAAGTTGACTTAGGTCACTTTGGAAAAGAGCTCTACAAATATTCATTTCAATTTGCAGTTTTGATCTCAAAGATCTTTAAATGATGGAAAACAATAAAAAAAAAATTGAAAAAAATTAGCTGTACCAATCCTTTCCCCTCACAATTTTTTGGCGATTTTTTGAGATTTTCGACCCGAAAAAACTTTTTTTGAAAATAATTTTTACAAATGCATCCTCCGTCTCTCATAGTACCCTAAATTCATAAAACTTTAAAAAATTTTGAACCATCCATCTAAAGTTATCGCCTATTTAATTTTCAGCCTTTCAAGCTCCATAATTCCAGAATAGGTAGAAATCGAAAAGTTTTGGAGTTGTTTACATCAAAGCAACATTTTAGGTCGTTTTCGCCCTTATTCAAATCACAGGCCATTTTGACCATCTGAATAAGAAAGTCTCTTTCGGATTATTCGACAATTCGACATCGCTACACCCTGTTTAATTCCACAAGTCGACGATCGAGTAACACCCCGGTTATTACGTAATATAGTTGATGGAAAAAAGTCGTAAACGAGTGTATTTAGGTATGCATAGGTAATATACTTAACGGAATTAGTATCGCGTTATTTTTCATTATTTACGACAAAAAAAAGGTTCGAATTGCGATAAGGATAGCGCAGCGAAAAAATTAAAATTATAAATTAGGTATTATTTACGTTTTAAAATGGTAAAATAAGTAGGTACGTTAGTTGAAAGATAAAATCGCGTTAAAATTTATCGCGTTAAGGTTTACAGGTTGAAAATTTTTACGAGTAGGTCTAATAACGATGAAGTCACGTTAAAGTAATCGCATTAAAAATTCACCAGTCGAAATTTTTCAAACTAGAAAAATTACGAATATGTAATACGTATACTTGTGTTGGTTACGAGAAATTTCTCGCGATTTGTATGGATGAAAAATCGACTTGGTGGAGGGGTCTACGTACATATACATAAAATTACGATATCAGCTGTGGGCTTATTAGGCTACGTGTACGTAAGGGTATGGGTTCGGGTTTGGGTATCTTTATCATGAACGTAAATCGCTCTACATAGGTACGTTTGCTCATACAAGCTCGCAAACGTACGTATTTCGGCGACGAACGCCTTTCAGCTAATTAAAATTATAACCTTTACATGAACCATCTAACATTCAGTATTTAATTAGCCTTCGAATAGAAATAGCGTAGAAATCGACATTTGCTAAGTATGAAACGTTGCCAGCATCGATAATCAGCGGATCAATATTATATAGCGCGGAGCTAATTAAGGCCAAATTTTCGAATACCATACCGGTTGATGGTACCTACGTCTACTCTTCGTACTATGTAAAATGCTATGTACCGAGCTCTATCTCTCAGATATGGATACGTAGGCACCTAGTGGTGGTTGTTCGTTAACGCGTAAACTTTAAAAGGCCATTGTATCATAATTTATAAAAGTTGACGTTAGCGTATTAATCGTTTGTGTTTTCTTTTGTGTTTGTCGCTCAAATAATGTTAATGATGCGTTTACGTTAAAAGTATAAAAAGAAAGATGGACTGTCTATTATAATGCATAATAGGCTCACTGCCAATACGTTATAGTGTGGCAACGGGTATACGTAGACAAGGTCTTTTTCGTCTGCTGGACCTGCACTGCTCTCTTATCGCTGTGGCTCATTTAAAAGTTCATCTTTCATTGTTATTATTATCACTTTTTTTCATTCTCATTTCGCTGTATCGAAATATTCGTCGTTGTGGTCGCGTTGACAGATAATCGTATTGTTAGATAATAATAAGTTTTCCAAGTATTGGCAAATCTCAACGTCGCGTTCTCGAGGACTTTCTACGTATAGTTTTAATTGGTCTATCTTCTATACCTTCGTTTTAATATTCCACTTCTCATCAATTGCTCGTGATGATCGAAGTTGTTGACAGCTCGCAGATTAATTCATTTCTCACTTGGTCTCGCGTTTAGGATTTGATTATATGAGTGTAAACCAGAATGTATTTGTATAAAAATTACTTTTTATTAGGTATACTTATTTGCATATACTCGTTAGAATATAGTTAAAGGGCGTTTACTTTTCATGTGTTTCAATCTCGCTTCGTAACAAAAGATGTTTTTCCAGTATGTACCTTCCTTCGTATACGTATTTGTACTTGCGTATATTTTTCTTCCTTGTATATACTCTGTGTACAATCTATTAATATACATTCGCGCTATATCGGGTCAAGGAACGACATTTATGAAATGGATGTATGTTTCACGCGAGCAACAAGACAATGTTATGTAATTCGTGTGTACGGATGCCATGCCGTGTACTTGACCTTGGAGGAAAATCAGCGCGGTTTTCATTTCCTAAATTTACGTAGATGTTTAAGAACGATGAATCAAGGGCTCGGAGTTGGAGATTTTTTTATATGATTTAAATATACGCGAACGTGTATTATTTTATCGTTGTTTAAGAGCCCAAATTTCAAGCAATTGAACAAATCGTTGAAAATGGAAAATTTGTTAGAATTGTTTATTTCAATCCCTGAAAATAGTGTTTATTTTTTGACAGTAAAATCTTGCTGAAAAAATGTCATCCTCAGAAGAGTAGGAAGTAAACACAATTTGATTCATATTTTAAAAAGTTGAAAAAAAAAATTAAAAAGTTGTTCATATTTTTGAAATTTTGTTGAATAACTTTAAAGTGTAGTCGCTTTAAATGAGAAACGACCCAGAAAAATGATTCAGACAATGGCCAAAATTTGACTCCTTTTAGGTTTCTCGTGGAAATGAGGTGCTGACATTTATTCTTGAGCCATTTCCTATCAAATGCCATTATATTGAGCTATTATGATGAAAAACTCTCAGAGGATTTGATTTTTTTCATTTTTTAGAAAAGAGGTAACTTGAAGATCCCTCAGAATTTATCGCGAGTGTAGGAAAAAGTTTTTCAATATTACTTTCTGTAGGAATATGTTACATTGAGTGATTCAATTAGACAACTTGCTATTCGGAATTTGGGATTATTTAGTATTTGGATGGGGGAGGGGGGGGGGGGGAGATCGGAATTATTTTCCAACAAAAAGTAAGAATCTTGAAAATGAAATCGTGAAAAAATGTGCGAGAATTGTTTTAGCATGTAAGTAAGGGGCTGCATCCTTCTCAACTCCACCCAAATTTTCTATCGAAAATTGACAGAATGATTGAAGTTTTGCTAAATTCTTTTCGAAATTTTGTCGAATTTTAAAAAAATTAAGTTTTTCTGGACTTGAAAAAATTTTTAGATTTCAAACGACTTTTTGGGACTTGGAAAAAATTAGGAATCATGCTGACTTTCAGACATTTTATCAGACTTTACATGGAAAAATCAGAAGCATATTCTGTGTTTTATTTTCTCATATGTAATATGGAAATCAGAACCAACCAGTGGGTCCAAAAGCTGTTTAAAATTTCTTAAAGATTTTAGAAAATGTTACAAAATTTGTAAAAAAGTCGTGAAAATTGCCTAAAATGGTATAAAAGTTGTTTAAAATTTCATAATCATGAAAATAAACGCAGTATAATGGTTGTAATTTCATAAAAATCATTAAAAATGGTGCAAAAGTTTTGAAAAAGTCGTGAAAAAATGCCTTAAATGGTGTAAAAATTATTCAAAATTTCATAGAAATCATCGAAAATGTTGCAAAAGTAAAGAAAAGTAAAAGTTATTCAAAATTTCATAAAAGTCATTTTAAAAAAATTGAAAAATTTGTGAAAAATGCCTTAAACAATGTAAAAATTATTCGAAATTTCATAAAAATCATAAAATATATTACAAAAGTAGTGAAAAAGTCGTGAAAATTATCTAAAACTTGGAGGCTGGCTCTTAACTGCTGTTACGTATACACACACACCGACAAAATTGTCATATTTGGTTAAAATTCTCAGTTTTTAGTCAAAATTGTCATTTTTGGTCGAAATCATAATTTCTTGTCTTTTTTCTATTTTCTAGTCCTAACTGTAATTTTTGGTCAAAATTGTCAATCTTTGTCAAAGTTGTCATTTTATGGTCAAAATAGTGATTTCAAAGTAGAAATTGTCATTTCAAGGTAGGAAGTGTCATTTTTGGTCCAAATCTCCGTATCAATTGTTTTTTTGTTCAAATAATTATAGTGAATTTTTGGTCAAAATTGTCATTTCAAGGTAAAAGTTGTTACTTCTGGTCCAAATCGTCATTTCTTGTAAAAACTGCGATTCCTAGGTAAAAACTGTCTTTTTTGGTCAAAATTGTAATTTTTTGTCAAATTCATAATTTTTGGTCGAAATCATCATTTTTTTTGTCAATATTGCTATTTTTTGGTACAAACTGTCATTTTTGTCAAAATTGTAATTTTTGGATCGAAATTGTCAATTTAAAGTAAAAATTGTCATTTGTAGTTAAAATCGTTATTTTTCGTCAATTGTAATTTTTTTGGTCAAACTTGCGAATATTTTAGTCAAAATTTTCATTTCAGGGTAAAAGTCATCTTTTTGGTCATTTTAGGATTTTTTAAAAATGGCATCGCATCAACCTGAAGTCTGATACAATATCAAAAAGTCACGGAAAATGTCAGCATTAGGAACATACAGATGGACGGACACGTCGCATCGTGGATTTCATACATATAGATGTTGTAAAAGTTCTTCAAAATTTTATGAAAGACATTGAAATAGTTGAAAAAATCGTGAAAAAGTGTAAAACGATGTATAAATGTTCAAAATTTTTATAAAAATCATTGAAAATGTAGCAAAAGTTGTGAAAAAATCGGGAAAATTATCTAAAATGTTGTAAAGCTAGTGAAAAAGTCGTGAAAAATGTGTAAAACGATGCATAAATGTTCATAATTTCATAAAAATCATAAAAAATGTTGTAAAAGTTGTGAAAAAGTCGTTAAAATTGTCTAATTTGTGAAAAATGCCTTGAACAGTGTAAAAACTGTTCATAATTTCATTAAATTCATTAAAAATATTGAAAACTCTGTGGAAAATGTCTTAAACGATGAAATAATTGTTCAAAATTTCATAAAAATCATGGAAAATGTTGCAAAAAAATTTCTAAAATTTTTACCACATTACAGTTATGATAAATATTGGTCAATTTCTACAATATTTAGGCTGATTTTTATGAAATTTTTGACCATTTCGACGACGTTTTCAAAAATTTTCATGATTTTTAAATGACAAAAAATGAAAATTTCAACGATTGGTACAACGATTGAATCACTTTTACAATCTAAAATTTTCGAAGTCGAAAAAGTCATTCGGGCAAATAACATTTCGCGACGCCACAACTTCACCCAAAAATTTTCCTACCCCCTTTTCCCTCCTATCCGTATCAATAATCATGAAAATTGGAGTTTCGTTGGTTACTTTGTGGTCACTTCTTTCATAAAAAATGGTTATTAAAATCACCCATTTTTGGAAAAATTCAGTTACGATGCCTGTATTTTTGTAAAAAAAAAAATTGGAATCAGACGAGTTTTATAAAATTTAATTCAAAATCTGTGGCTGAGGGTCAATAGGAGGCTAGTGCAAAAATACATTTTGTGCTCAGGACACCACAGATTGAAAGAAGAAGGACTTCTTGACCGAAATTACGCAAAAAAAAAATCGAAAAAAAATGTGGACTTGCTTCCTTTTCACTCTCAGTCACAGAAATTTATTTTACATGTACTTATGGAACAAATGCTAAAAAATGTAGGAAACTGTTAAATTTCCGATTTTTCCAAAACGTGAGACTTTACTTTTTCCTCCGCCAATTTTCGACTTCGTTACATCTCTGGACATCACGTATACGCTTGGTACTGCGCCATGCCATCAGGATATACATACAACTGGTAGCTCGAACCTCAAGGTATGCAACCATTTTAACGATGCTGCGAGATTTGTATTTAGCAAGGCGAAATTTTATATACGAATAGTGCGGACGATATCTTGATACTATTTCATTCGGGGTTAAGCCATGTGGAAAAAGAATTTATTTTTTTTTGCGCAATGTTGTTGCGTTTGAGCGATGAAAAAAAAAGAAGAAGAAGAGTACCTTTAACGAGAAGGCCTAAATCAGAAATGATGTCCGTTCATAAGACCTCGATATATCGGCCCGGCCAACATTTTTAGCCTTAAAATGACCGGCAATCTAATAATTTTATATTAAAGTTAAGAGTGCGGACAATGGTGGCGAGTTGGATGGCCAGGGTAAAACGATCAAAGCGGAGGATATTCGGGCGGTTATAATTTAACGCGAAGACAAGTAGTATTGGCCATACCATAAGTTGTAATTTGTATCTCTTCGCTTTTTCATTGTAGTAAGTATAAGCCTTAGTCGTCGCGCATTTGGTGTTTTTCTCGTTTATCAGCGTTGATATTTTCTTTCTTTTCGCTTTTGCGGTGTGCTGGTTTTTGCGCTGATGTCGTCGGCGACGCTGCATGCTGTGTGTGAATGGTTTTCGTGTTGTTGTTTCTGCGTTTGTATAACTTTCGACGCGCGGCGACGGCGGTATCAAACGATAAGCTTTTAAATACGATCGCGCTAATTAATTTATATGAAAATCCTGGGCGATGATACGTGAAGATAGTAGATTATGAAAGTTCACTTCTTTTGTGTATATTTTAACCAAGTTAACGTGCCGGATTAAATTTATTTTTATTGTATAATTACATCGAGTGTGTAATTTTTACCATTCGAAATTTGCGGTTTGGCTGTACGAGTTGCAAGCTGCGGTGACAACCGGAGCGACTTTTATCCGGCGTAAAGGCAAGATTCAGATACGAAAGCGAACGTTTCCGCTGGTGTTACGTGTATCTGCGTATATATTTCGTACGTTATTGATGATACTATTCGTAGGAAAAAAGGCATCAATGAAAGAATACTTTTTGGAAAACTAGAGAAAAAATAAAGGAGAAGAAAATACTACGCGCCAAACGAACATTAGAAAATTATATAATAGGTTTTGCTTTTATTACAGTTTATCATGTTTATTGATTTAAAGCACGCACCGAAGAAGGGTGAAGCCGAAAAAAGAAAATAGTTGGTCATTTATAACGGACAGTTTGTGCAAAAGGTCCAAATAAAATCGGGCTTAATGTTATCGGCGGCGTATTTTCGTTATCTGATGAAATCCGCTCCGTATCCAATATTGGGCTATAAACTCCGGACAGCGATTGCGGAGCGGTCGTACGACCTTACGATTTTCTTTAAGTAACCCACCGCATCGCATCGGGCACCAACGATGATTTTCGACTTTACTGCCCTTTCAAAATGACCCAATTACCGCGTGACTACAGTAGATATTCGCCTTTGGAAATCTTGTTTTCTCGGCTGTTATCTGAAAGATCAATCCCTTCGCGGCGGTTTCTGCAGTTCGAGGTTTGTTTCGAACGGTTACGAATTAATGGCTGGCTCGCGATCCCATCTGTACGCTGGAGTATTTACAAATTGTACGCGAATAAAAAGCGCCTCGCAGCACGAATTAGTTATCGTTTAAAATTTATCGCCTGTGAGGTTGCTGATTGTGTTTGGATTGGTGTGATTTGGTCGAGTGGGTTTATGTTGATGGATTGAGTGTATTGATACCTGCTTTTCACGTTCGACGGACGTGAGAAGAATGAATTCGGGGGATTTATTATGGGAATGGATGGAATTTTGATTTTTTGATAATGTGATGAATGATAAAAAAAATTGTTTGATCGAAATATCTCATAAAATTATTTGAATTGAGAGAAAAAGGGCAACTGTTGGGGAAAAATTGAAAAATTTTCATGTAAATTGGTAAAAATTTATATAAAAATTGATAAAAGATCTTGGATTGTGTGAAATACTACAATAATTCATAAACGTTCCATAAAAATGCTTGAAATGTTCGGAATGTTTGTAAAATTTGGTCAAAAAATAACTTGAAAGTTGCAAAAAATTTCCAACTATGGTGAAAATCATTTAAAAAGTAAGAAATAATGGAGCAATGATTTTTAATTAATTTTTCAAAATTTAAATAAGGTACCTATCATTTAGTTGACTTGTTTGAAATGCAAAAAATGGTCAATTTTTTATTCATAAAAATTATTTTGAAAAATTTTGAAAAAATGTTGGAACGTCGCAGTTATTTGCTAGCAAAAATGTGTTAAATTGAAAAATTCAATATAACTTTTTTTGTTGATTTCATTGGGGGGGGATGGTTGTCATATTTCAAAAGAAAATTTTTGGGACACAAAAATGTTGTAAATTGAAAAATTCAATATAACTTTTTTTGTTGATTTCATTGGGGGGGGGGGGTTGTCATATTTCAAAAGTAAATTTCTGGGACACAAAAATCACTCCTTCCCCTCTTTGACTGAATTTTTTTTATTGATGAGTATTGGATTAGACCTTGATTGAGAATTAGGGGATGAGGGGAATAACTTTCGATCACATTTTTAGACTTTATTCATATCAATTTTAGAATTTTAAACAATACAAAGTCAAAAAAAATGAGATTTTTAATATTTTAGTTGGTTCAGTTTAATTAATTTCAATTTGTAATTTAAAAATTGTCAAATTTTCAAGTGAATTATCAGTTTTTCAAAAATCGGTACAGTTTAGCCTTCAGCTAAGACTTTTTTTGGGACGTCGGGGTTACTTTATGAAAAACGGGAAAACCCCAGAAAATGGCGATGGATGGTAACTCCCGGGGGGGGGGGGTGAACAATTTTCGCAATTCCCCTCTTGTTTTGGAAAGGCCGGGTGATATGGAAAGAGGAAGTGACTATATTTTTACAACATGATGAACTTTTTTAAAAACAATTCTAATAATTTTTTAGGCATTTAAATAAATTGAATTGGAACTATTTTTTGAAGTTTTGTGCAGTTTTTGTAAGAATTTAATTGACTTGCAATATTTTAAACAAGATTCTTGATATTCTAAATGGTTTTAGACTATGGGTGTCTAAAAGGTGCTGAAAGTTGGAATAGTACTGAAAAAGTGCTGAATTTGCCTCAAAAGACCTCTTTTTCCATTAAAATCGGTGACAATTTTTTTCTCAATTGAATATTTTGAAAAAATTTCAGCTTTTGAATGCTTTTTTATGCAAAAATGTTCGCTTCAATAATTTACTTTTTCAAGAACTTGATAATAATGGACATTTTTTGATAATTTCACGTTGAATAACATTCTTTCTCGCAACGACCCCCCCCCCCCCCCCCCGAATGACTGTCTGTTCAATGTATTCCATTATTTCGATTTTTTCTCCAAATTAAAAAATTTATAGACCTCGATGTTTGAAAACACATTTACACGTCAATAAATGTTTAGAAAATGACAAAATTTCGATTTTTTCTGTTTCAAATTTGAAAAAAATATCAAAAAACTACAAAAAAATGGAAAAGATGTCAAAAAACATTTTAAAAAATGGCAAAAAAGAATGTTTGACAAGGACACAATTTTTCTGTCTCAAATTTCTTGAACATTTTTTAGACCTCGATATTTGGTATCACGTCAAAATAAAAATTTTGAAAAAAATTGTCAAAATCGGTTCATTGAAAGATGCTGACAAACTATTAAAAGTTTTTTTTAAAAAAAAAAGTTGATATAAATAATGTGGGTGAGGGGGGAGGGAGTAGCTCGTAATCTTGAAAACATCCTCCTGAAGATGTTACAAAATTCGTTTAAAAAAGTGGGTGCTAAGCTAATTTTGATTGAAAATTTTGTAAATTTTCGTTGAAATTAATTCGAAATTTAAATGATTTTGTTTTAACACTTTGACCCCCCCCCCCTCTTCGAAAATGTAAAGGTTTAAAAATGTTGAGACATTTCATGAAAAATCCAAGAAATGTCAACTTATTTTCTTAGAACACCATTTGATTAATGTGATGAAAGAAACATTTCTTTTTGCTAATTTCTTTCGTGCATTACTTTTTGAGATGTATTTGATTGTAAAAACACTCCATAATGAGCACGAGCTGACAGGCGCGGGGCATGTGAAAAAGTATTTGCAATATCTCTTCGAGTGATTTAAAACAGTATTTCATCAATTTTTAGGTCACCTCTTCAAACAATTTCGATTTCATTTTGAATCATTTCCAGCATTATTTTCCATACGATCAAATTTTGTAAAAGTATAGAAATTAATCCACACATCTTCAAATCCAACTGATGGGGGAGGGGAGGAAGGTTCTTTCGTATAAGTGGAGTTTATCAATGGTAATATGTTCATATCACTTTGAAATCTTGTTAAAAAAAATATTTCTTTTTGCTTTAATTTATTCGATAGGTAGGTGTCTGGTAATTTTCAAATTGAAATTCACTTCCTTGCTTGATATCTATTCTGATTTCAAATTTCGTTCTGATTTTGGTGAAGAAATTTCTCAGGTGAGGTTGCGAGTAAATGAATTTTTAAATGTTGTGATTTTTTAAAGAAAGGGTAGTTGGAGGGAGGGGGTCATAGAAGATTTAAAATTTATTCCATATTCTGTGTGGATACCTTTAGTTGAAGTTAATCTAATCTGTAAAGTTGAGGAAATCCTAAAAATGAATTTTTCAAGAGAACTGTATTTTGGTTATAGAATTTGAGTATCCTAAATAGGTGTTCTTTAAGCACAAAAACATCACTGTCGTAGCGTTATACTCGTACCTAATTATTTTTCAAGCGATTGTTCTTTTTATAAAAAAAAAAGTGTACCCAGTCGACAGCGTCGTTGAAATACTCGAGAAAAAAAACACCTACGAAATTGAATGCAAATTAGTTCTAAAATGATACTCGAAATTGATAGCTATAATTGAATTCAAAACATTAAACATTCCATTCATATCGTCAACTTGTATAATTAAGTATAATGAAAACGCATCTGCATTTTTTTCATTTCGTTCATTTCCCTATCAAAGTATCAAGCACATACGCGGTAACGATTGCAAAGAAACGCGAATATACACACGTATAACGTGCGAGAAAACAGAGAGAGAGAGAACAGACGGGAGGGTGCGAGAGGGTGAAAAAAAAACAAGCGGTGCGCTTGAAAAATTAAAATTAACGAGTCTATAATCGTCATATTTATCATTTGATATTTACAAGAGTAATAGTACTCCGCGGGTATTGAAAAGCGTTGTAGATATTTCAGTAATTGGAAAAGTTATAATCGTCGAGAATAAGCGAAAGAGCAGGACAACAAACGGGTGAAAATGTGGTATCAGAAAGCTCCGATGCGGAATTCAAGCTGTTTTTCTCTTCTTTTCGCTGTAATTTACTGCCTGCTCTTCGTCGTTGCACGGTTGCCATTTAGGTAAAACTTTGAAAAAGATACGAAAAGCGTAGGGAAATGAGATATCAAGTAGCGGCTGGATACATCGTATCGAGTTTTGTGATTGCGTTCCGAAGAGGAAGAAATTAATTGAAGCGGTTGGTTTCAATTTTTATGACGTACTTGGATTTTAGAGAGAGCGTAATCGCAATAATCTGTTCTTTGATGTGATTCGAAAAGTGTTTTAAAAAGCGTAGGTGGGTGGGCAGGTTTGCGAGGCGGGGGTGCGGGCGTAATTTTGTAATTGGTGCAAATTAAAGGGTAACCATTTTTCGGTATGGAAAGTTTATACCTTTTGATTTAATCGTAGGTACATTTATTTTATACCTGCTTGCGATGGAACGGCAGGGTAAGTATATTTGTATGTGTATGAATTCTGACGACTTCTATGCCGATGTATAGCCTATCTACGTACCTTCGTATTTACCTATCTATCTATGCGGATATGTCGTTAAAATAACCAAATCGTAGTGTACCACGAGGTTTGAAATTCGACGTGAGATTACGTCGTATCTGTGGCTGTGGGAGTAAGCAAAGGCGAGAGATTTCAATTCATAAATGATATTAACAAATCGTCAAGGATATTTAGTGAGTCGGACTCGGTTTTCTAATTCGTGCAATTAATTAAAAAATAATTATTTCGGGACGAGAAGTTTAAATATGCGGATTTCGTTATCGGCTGATATAATTTAAGGAGTTGGAAAACTTCTGAACGTTTTAATTGAAACTACATCAGAATCAATTACGGTGAAAGTAATGGCAATCCTGTTTAATGTAGTGTAAAAAGATCTTAACTTATAATTCGATTAGGACTTCGGGTTAAGAGCGAAGTAGTTAAGTTCGGCGCCGTTTCAGATAGTCTTCTAATACATTGAACCTTATCATACTCGGCTTCGGGGCTCTATGTCCGTTCTCATATACCTACTTCTATGCTTCGACGAACAATCCTATAATACGCTATAAAGCTACTTAATCCTTATAGGCAAATACCCTGTTTATTCGCTTGATCTCTGAAACGAACGTTTTGCCAGCAATGTCACTTTACGTGAAAGGTATCTCTTGATTTACAGTTACTCTTTTCGAGTTTTTTTTCTCCTTTGATTAGCAATTAAGGAGAACACAAGATGCGCGTCGATGTTCTAGTTCACCCTGCGATAGTGGTTTTACGTAGTAGCTCGATCGTTTATCTTCCTGCGTTTAATTGAAGTGGCGCCCGGTCTTCTGCTTGTAGTGGTATTCAGGAAGTGGCTTTATTTGCAATCGAACCAACCGTTGTGAGATTTTTATCCGGAAGATGTTATTCGTAGGAACTGGATGTTTGGAAAAAAATGTCAAATTTTTTAAAAATCGTGTGGAGAAGGAATGAGACTTTCACTTCAAATGGAAAATGACGACCCCCCCCCCCCCCCCCCCCCCCCCCCCCCCCCCCC
>FIZU01063166.1:0-47973 GCA_900064475.1 Pseudococcus longispinus
TGGGTGCTTGAATTTTTTCTCACTCAGGTCCCCCCCCCCCCGCCCCACCCTCCCCACAATTCTTTTTAAATCCCTGTCAATAACGTAGCTAGGAAGTCAGTAAGGAGAGGTGACGAAAAAACATAGATTTTATGAGAATTTTTTAAAAAAAGTATCCATTAGTTTATGAAAATAGAAAATTTATTGAGCCCGAGCGAAGGGAGGGCGAAAAATTTTTCAGGAAAAGACATTCAAACGCTGAAATTCCATCATTTTTTCCAATTTTTCTTTCGTCAATGATGGTTCAGACCCTTTGGACCCCATAATCCATTCAAGGAACCCTTAGAAACCGTGGGTGCAGTGCACCCACGGTTTTTGGTTTGACGCCACTGGCTAAAATTTTTGAAATTCAAAAATTCATCAAATAAGTGTATTCACGATACTTTTTTGACTTTTAAAACTAATTCAGTTCTTGCAGTGTCCCCACCCCCTCCCGTTCTAAAACTAGATTTACATATATCAAAAAATTGCTGATTTTGAACTTTTTTTTAAGGTTTGCTTATTTACAGCTTTTCCTGTTCTTTTCCCCCACTCATCTCCAGCGAAACAGGAAATCAGCAAAATTTTCGTCGCGATTCCAATTCTACAAACAGGAATTTAATTCGTAGACGATAAAACTGTGTCTACGAATATAAACTTAGACCCTACAATAAGTACCTAAAATTCACCAAATTCTTAATTTATTAACCTCGGACACAGGGCAATTTAAACAAAACAAAATCATTTCAGATCAAGATGGGAGGTTACTATCTCAAGAACAAAAACACCCCCTTAACATCGACCTTGCCATCCATTTATACGAAAACTTTAGTCGTATTTCTCTATATTATGTTGTACAGTTACGCAGTTAGGCAACGCACAATCTACGTACAAGGCGATAATTTGTTTACAACAATTTGAAAATAATATTAAATATCTTTCGCGGATGTCGATATGTACATACAATATCGCCTTTAGACCAAATAAAGGTCGATTTATAAACGTTTTTTTTAATATGTGTAACAACGTTATCAAATAAAAAATATACTTATGTACAGTATACGTATCCAATCCGTACAATATATTTTTATTCGTGCTAACCGACTGGCGCCAGATTTTTGACCTTTAAGAACATTAGTTTTGTATACAGACATAGACTTTTTACAGCCTACCATTTCACCACGACCTTTATGTTGTTTTACAACTTTTTCCCTTATTTTATTATTTCCCTACTTTTTTTTTTTTTTTTTTTTTTCCCTTCTTTTTTTTTTTTTTTTTTTTGGTGAGTCCATTATCTATTACCTGAATAGAAGAATTTTCTCTCAAAAGTAAAACCACCACCAGGTTTGTGAATATTAGTACCTCTCGTGGATGTTTTTTTTCCTTCGGCATTCTTCTCGTTGTTATTGAAACCAACTAAAGCGTTAAATGTAAATTGAAAAATATCAGCAATACAATGAATCTATTGTTAGAAAGATTTCTAAAAATTCAATCCAGGTAGAGACCATCAATGAAATAATTAACCGCGTCAAAATATTACCTATATATTCGAGTATCGGCTATAAATCAATTTTTACAACCTAACCACCTACCTACGCTCACCAGTTAGACATTTTTTTTTCTTCTATAATTCCAAGTAGCTGATAATTAAAAGAGAATTATCACCTGTAAACGATTATACACGATGTAATTTAATTCCGAATGAGCAATCGTTAGATAATTCTCGACGAGTGGTATTTTTTGAATTTTAAGAAACAGATAACGTCACGAAATATGGTAAAAATTAGCTGCATCTTTAAATTCATTTATTCGAAAATTCGCAATTTTTAAGCAATGTCAAAATCAATGCCAAGGTATGAAATTTCTTCAGGGAAGGAAAAGGAAGAGAATAAGTTTGAAAAAATCTAAATTTTTATTTAATCAAAATTAATATAAATTCGAAATCAAAATGATACAATTTTGGAATATTGTTACCTATGAAAATTAGGAAATTAAATAGGTATTGCAAAAGTTTCGAATTCGCGAAAAGAATACATTATTAATGAAGTTTTAAAATTTTCCATCACGTATATCTTGAGAACCGGTTCATAAAAAAGAAAATTGCATATGAACTTTTTTATGCTCCTTCTTAAATACTATTAAAAAGATTATTTACATATTTTGAGTAACTGCTTTATTTCAGGTGTTAGAAGCTTTTGAAAATTTCAATCGCGAATAACTCGAGAATCGGTTCACCGATTTTTTTCTCAAAATTTGCAGGTTTTTATTCCTAACAGTACCAAACCTTCCATAAAAATTTCAGCTCATTTCATCAATTACTACGAGAGTTATAGGTCGACAAAAGTTTGATATACATTTGATAATTGATCTTCGATTCTCAAAAATCAGCTAAAACGTTCTTTTTTGACCTATTTAAAATGCATACCAATCTGAATCTCCTGGTAAAAATTTTGCAACGAAAAATCTAATCGTAATAGGAAATGATGGCATAGCGACTCTTTTTATTTAAATCAGGGGTCCAATTTTGACTTGTTTTATATTTTCTGGTGGGAGGGGCAAATGGTGGTGATAAAACTCAAAGTTGTAAAGATAGAAGTTCATAGTTTCAATAATACTCGTATGATAACAGATTATTGAAAAAATGGATTCAAAATTCTAGGTCACGACCTTCATTAAATTTTTCTCGTAATTAAACCTAATGATTTTTTTACTCCAGTTGCATCATAGGAAATTTTTAATTACCATTTTTAGGATATACCTATTTAAAAATGATTCACGATAATTACGATTCCCCATCAGATAATGTTTCCTTTATCAAAATTCATCGAAAAACTCGGAGAATTTTTATTCGAATGATTTCGCAGAATCGTTACTCTTCATTACTCTTTGACCATTTGACCTACATTACATTGAAAAAAATCTAATAAAATGCGTAAAATAAAACCCCATGCATCAATTCAGACGACAAAATCGAACCGCAATTTGTCTGTTTTCCGTAAACACATAATTGAAAAGAAAACTACCGATAACAAGTTACGGAAACCGCGAATATTCAGTTCAGCTGATAAAAGTATCATTCGATATTATCGTATAATAAATTTAGGAAATGGGATCGGGCTAACTCGATGAAATACGTGAAGGAAAAAATGCTAAAATTTTTAATTGCCAATTTTTTTCCTATCTGTTTTGCCAGCGCCAGTTTTTACATTGCAATCAAAGATACGTCATCGGTTCGATAAATAACGAAATCAAAAGCGAAAAAAGATAACCAAAAAGAAAAGAAGAACATGACGTCAAACAAAAATAGGCTCACATGATAACAATCAGCAGTTAATTAATCGAAAGAACAGAAAAAGCCCACCAATGAATGCTCAAAAACATGAACTATGTTCGTATCGTCGACTAAATTCTGTTATCTCTTACACATGTAAAATTAACGATCCAAAAGGTGATTTTACGAATCCACGGTATTCCGATTTTACGAAAAGAAAAAAATTGAAAAAAGGTAATTTTACGAATTCACAGGTATCTCGATTTCACGAAAGGAAAAATTTTTCCTTTCAGAGTCCTGCAGATACCAGCGAGTCCAGTGAATTCGTAAAATTTCCTTTTGGGTCGTAAATTTTACACGTACCTAAGTATAAGAGATTACAGATCTATCAAAATAAGGAAACCTTCATTTCAAAGACGAGCAAATGACATTTATAATTTATAAATCTACCGAGACTAATTCGAAACGCAGACGGGTCCAGTATAAAAAATCTCCAATCACCCATAACTTTCTCACAGATCGTTGCAAAAACACTTAGAACAGTTTCTAAGTGTCCGAGGAAAGAATGCCTTTACAATGTTGATTTTTTTCCACTTCGACGCCAGCATTTCGAAGAATTCTTTTACCTTAACAAATACAAAAAGAACATTTTTATAACGGTCGACCAAAACACAGCCAAAATTCCGAGGAAAAAATCCACTATGTCCGACTCTAATTAATCTTTACCTTAGTCAAATACGCAGACGGGATGGACATCTGAACAACAGATTTACAATACAATAACGGATGCAGAAAGTCTACCTTTTGCATTGTTTGAAAATCAGAACAGCTTGTCACCAAGTAAGACTAAGAATTTGGCGAAAATCAATATGAAATTTGATATTTACAACTTCCATATAATTCATTGTAAACGTTGCATTATGTATCGATTTTTAATAAGTCATAATTACACGAAAAAAAAAATTGATAAAGTATTGCGAAATCGAGTTACATACGTTGGTTTTCATGGTAATAATTATTTAATGTACTTATTTATTACCTGAGAATAAATGAAATTAATGAAGTGAAATGATACGTGCGAGATATTTTATTGGAATTACGATATTTATACTTATTACTTGGCGAAAAATTAAAGATTTTGCCAGAAATGTTAACATTCGTATTTCTTATCGATTCCCTTTTGAATGACTTTTGAAAAAAAACAAATTTTCCCTTCTGAATCAGCAAAAATAATCACCCTACCAATTTTTGTTTAATCTTCTTATTTCAAAGAAAAGTGCATACTCGATGATACAAATTGAACGATGCATTCGACAAAACCTTTATCGATATCGATTTTTGACTTATTTTTTATCTAAGCTAACACTTCATAACGTCCAATCAAAGCTATCGGCGGTATCGTTCTAGAAATTAAATACGTACCGTTTACTTATTATATCGTTTACCATTCGTATACATAATCCTTTAAGAGTATTAAGTCGTAAATAATTCCCAAAAGTACTTGACCAATTTTTCTTTCTATCTTATCCACCGCGTCGTGGTAATAATCTCGGTGTGAATGAAGGATTAAGCTTCTAACACACATACAATCGTATTGTAAAATGTGAACGTTCGCAAATCTATGGTGTTGGCTTATATTCGCCATCACGGCGAAAATTTTTCATTACCGAATGGTCGATGCTCGATGGATGGGCGTGTAAATTACGTAGGTACTATGTAGCTAAGATAAACCATTCTGTACAAATACAAAGACGTAGTAAATTTTTTTTCAAAATTTATACGACGAAATTACAATATCTTTCTAGGTTTGAATAACCTTGCAATTTTTTTTTTGTTAAATTTGATTAGAGATGTAACGCGAACATTGTATGACGAAGATGATAAAAAATTGTCCTTATCGTGAAATGGCGAATTTCAAACGCAGCTGCATAATTTACGATGGGTGATAAAAGTTAGCCCAAAAAATCAGGAAATGACATGACGCCAGCAGTACCGAAAGATAAACTATGTTCCACAGTTCTACCATCTATCTATTGAAATTATAATTTCGATTTTATTCAGTTTGAATAGAGAATTTGTGAAAATTGATCGAAATGGCACGATCAATGTAGTCAGATTTTTTGCAAAAAAAAATGCTTTATGAATTATGATGCATCGAAGTCTGGGGGAAGGAGGGAGGTAGAAAATTCGTTTCTTCCAGGCAACAATGAAATGAAGTTAGTTTGGCATTACAATCGAGGGGTAGGAGAAAGGATGAACTTCAACCAATAATTAGACGTATTTTTTTAAAAAAGTAGAAGGAGAGAAAAATCGTAAAAATTGTCAAAATAAAAACGAAGCAATTTAGGCAATAAAAAATTACATGTCGCATTCAAAAATCAGGGTCTCGAAGCAAATAAAGAGGGGCGAAAGCAAGGGATTTCACATTTTTTGACCTTGAAAAGTTGATTAGTGTCACAACCTAGTTCTTCAAATTGATGAAGTTTAATGGGTTAAAAAATTGGCATAATTGATTAAAAGGTCATGCTTTAGATGTGCTTTTTGAGAATTTAGATTTTTCATCCCCTCCCTATCCGTTTTTCAATAAAAAAAGTAATTTTTGTACATTTTTCCAAAGTTTTCAATTCTGTGTCACGCTCATAACCCTCCCTTTTCCTTTCAAATGGACTCGAAGAATCGAGATTTGAAATTAAGATTTGGTGGATGCCCTATTACTTTTTTGGAGGGGAGTTGAACTTCATAGCTCTTTTTTATCCCTTCAGAAATACAAAATATGTTTTTAGAATTTTTTTAACGTGGAAAAATTTTGATAAAAATCATAAACATGCCTTGAAAAAGAAAAAAATCTGATTTTTTGATTTTTTTAAAGTTTCGGAAGGTCAAAGTGGACCAAAATGTAAAAATTCATTGGAATTATTACAATTGTTGGATAATTTTTGGTTTTCTGAACAATAGAAGGAACGAATTCAAAATTTCTATTAGGTCATTTTGAAAACTGTCTGAAAAAGTAAATAAGGCAAATTTTCATTTCGGGAATGCTTCTTTTGAAAGCTCGAACATTCTCATTTTTTTTCCAGAATCTAAAATTAATGATCCCAGACCCAATTTTAGGATTTCTTCTTGGAGGTGATATCAATTTACGAGTATTCATTGGGATGGTTCTTATTTATACTTGGTGGAAAATTTTTTTTTTTGATTTGTTTTGCTCCCACCCCTTAAAGTTGTTAATTTTTATGAAAAAATAAATCCTTAAAAGTTGCAGTCGCCTACATGCAAAAGAAGTGCTGTCAAATCTCTACCAAATTTTCATTTTTTTAAAAAGTATTATGAAAATTTTTTTTATTTTTGATTTTTTTGCTCCATTCCCTCCTCGTGCTCTTCATTTTATTTGAAATGGCACTCAAATTTTAGTTATACGTCTCCCGCCTAATGAGAAAATAAGCACCTTCTTAAGATGGGTTAAAATTTGAACCCTTGAACCCCTTATAAACCCTTCACTTTTATCTTAGGGGGGAGGGGAATTAAGAATTTCAGTGGGTATTTTTGATCAGAGAGAATACTTTGAGGGAGGGCGGGGGGGGGGGGGGGGGGAATGAAAAAAAACAAAAATTTAAAAATTTTATCTGATTTTTATATCTCTATTTTTTTTAATTTGGGGGGGGGGCTTGAAGGTACCACTTTAAATTTAATTAAGTTAAAAATAAGAAATAGGGAATTATTTTTTCATAAGAAGGAACAATTGGAAGGGGCGGAGGTGGGAATAGAAAAATTCGAAAGTTGATAGCAAGAGCCACCCTATCATTCATGATTCTATGTTAAAAATTAAAATTTTTGACTTTCATAGAATTTTTTCAGCTCTCCCGACTTCACATGCAATTTTTTGTAACTTTTCCCATTCAAAATCTGAGATGAGCGAAATCATTAAAAAAAATCATCAAAATCATAATTTAAATCATTCAAGGAAATTTTACGGAAAAAAATCGTCAACATGATTTTTAATTTTAATGACTTTTTTCGTGTAAAAAAATAATTAAAATCACGACGTTTTAAATCATTGAAGTGAGCGAGAAATGACAAAATGAATGAGAAGAAAGCTGGGACTATCTGAAGCTAAGAACTTCACAATTGTGCACACTGGTCAAAAAGAGGTTCAAATTTTAAGATTTTTTTGCAATCAATGATTTTCATATGAATCATAATTTTTTATAGTGAGAAAAATCATGTTTTCAAGTAATAATTTTGAATCATTTTTTTAAAAATGATTTTCATGATTTTCAAAAAAATTTCAAATGATTTCATAATTTTGATTTAAAATTTTAGAAAATATTTTTCCATCTTTGCTCAAAATGTAAAATTTCTTAAATTTTTTAAGAAAATAGGTCAACAGTTTCGTAAGCTTTATGGTACTGGAGAAGGAGGAATGATTGCATCCAGAATTACTCTCCCCTAAGGCCCTAAAACCGCCTTTGGAAGATCCCTTCAACCTTTAAAAACTCAATCGCATGCAACTTCGAAATTTTTTTTCAAAATTCAAAAGTCAAGACTAGAAAATTTACTGTTGGTCCTTCGGGGGAAAAATTCAAACAAAAAATCATTTTTTTGTAAACAATAAATAACGTAAACAAAATCGAACACGCAAAAAAGAGGTCTACAGCGGTAAAAAAAATTACCAACAGTGTAGACACGATTCAATTCGATTACTCGAAGTGTTAATTTAATTAGCTATAAAGTTTTTGTCACTTTCGTATATTTACGCAGGTATAAAAAAAAATTTAGCATGCGATAGAAAAATCACAAACACAGACATGAACTTACGAAACCACTCGTATTGTACCTACCTACCGATCGAAAAGCCCATTAACCATAAAAAATAATCCTAACGGGTAATATTTTACAAATACTTGAGACACCTTTGCTCGCAAATGCGACAGGTCAAAAATACGTCTCAGCACCGAGCCCATGTCAACATTTTATGACACTTTATAACTGCATCGTGACTTTGGTGACATTGTGACACCTTCGCCGTAGCTCGTAACACGACCCAATTAAATGTTCATTAGTTATACATTACGATTCCATCATAAGTGGATAGGTATGAGATAATACGTCACAAATGCTCATGGCACGTCACAATTGCCGATGATACGATGTAACACGTCTTAATCAATCGTATCTTGACACGTTCGAGTATTGGTTAATTCTCAATTGAAAATTTTTTTACAGAATTAAATTCAAATCGAAAAAAATGTTTCAAAAACGTACATACTTCATCGTACGATAAGAAAGAAAAAGTTTACATTGTAACTTCGTCATTCATTTCACTTTTACGTTTTATTTTCTCATTGTCTGCCGCCAAAATACTAACCACCGTGTCCCCACCCTTCTCCCTATCTTGATAAAATCTGCGACCCCGGACACATACAGAATAAACCGAAAAATCCAACGAGATGTTTGAATAACCATATCAAACACAATAATAACCCTTTTAACATCAATGAATTCGAGAAAGGTGTGCGATACAATTGTACAAAGTCACCTAAAGGGTTATGAAATTGCGACTGAATGTGAAATGTTTCCACAGGTAGCCAATTTAAACTTACCTGTTGTGAAAATCCAACAGGCAAATTAAACATAATAGAACACCTTATTTCAATCCCTTTTCTCACGAGTCGCTTTAGCCACCTCGCCCACAAACGTTTAATTGGAAAAGTCTCGAAAGCTCTTGAAAGGTAAATTATCTCGAAAAAAATCGATCCTAGAACTCGTTTATTCTAAAATTGGAATAAGTAGAAAAATATTTTGAAAATTTCGCCAAATTTTTCACATCAAAGTAAACAGCCAGTCATTTCAAAGGAAATCGCTTCGAGCGTCTCGTTCTTGGTACGCCCAGTGAGTCACTTGAAAGAATATACTTATCAATAAAACTACTCTTCATTTTCTATAATAACGCGTATCAATTAGATATCAACCTTGGTATACATTTTATATTCATTAAATCGCACATCTGTTCTCAGAGGATACCGAAAGATAAGCAAAAAACCCTCTAGTCTGATAAGGCTACAAACTTATCGCCAACTCGCCAATTATTTTTCTCACCACTTCCTAATTCCTGTATGATTCCGTAACGCATTAATTTACCGAGATACTTTCAATTTCTCATTTCGAAAAAATTGAAAAAAACCATTTTTCTCGAAGAAATCAAACATAACCTACATATTTTTGAAGGATAGATTTTTCGCGATTAATGTTCTCTTCAGCATAAGAAATATCGAGAGAGAAATATAAGTTAGCGTATGTGTACGAGCGAAAAAAAAAATTAATAAATGTTTCTTATCACAAAGATGGGTAATTTAGAATGACGCCAATATGCCGTGACCTTCTGATTACAATTATCTCACTTTTAATTTTTGGCGCAGTTGAAAATAAATCGAATGAAATTATACTAACTTATTTGTCTCTTGATATAAGTACGAATAATTTTTTACAATTTTTCTTTTATACATATTTATACTATTTTATGTTAATTAGATCCGGAAAGAAGACGAAAGGGAGAGAAAAGAAATGAATTTCTGACGTGATATCGCACATCCGGAGTGATAAGGCTTATCTCAATTTTTTTTTTGCTTTTTGGCTTCTACTCTCACATTTGTGCGAAAAAAGATATTCGAAATATTTGCGAGAACTTCCAAAAGTGTCATTTTCCAAAAATTCATGTGTTTTTTTTTTGAAATGTGACGTTATTATTCCGGATGTTTGATGTATTATTAGTTTAAAAATCAGGCGTGTTCTTATCATCTGCACTAGCGAGTGCGCGATGCACTCACTTAATTTTAATTTTCTTGATTTTTTTCCTTTAGAGCACGCGAACAAATGTACATATTGCATATAAGTTGCTACTAATTGTAGTTACAATATGTAATAAAAATTTACGAAGCAAGAAATTTTTAATAAGGGCGTTTATTGTTATCTACGTTAATTAGAACTTGTATAAGAAGCAATTCATTAAAGACGAATCAAACTGTGCAAATTTTCTTTAAATTTTCCAGCTCACATAGTCTCTATGAAACAAATCATATACGATGGGTTTTTCAACTCGTCCAAATTATTACAATAATACATCGACCACGCGTCTGACTTCCTCTTCAAAATTTAATATACCTACAATTTTTTTTCTACGTTTGGTCGAAATGTAGGTTCGCCATTTGGAAAACAATGCCACTTAAATTTTCATCCTACGAAATATCCAAGTACGAAAAAAATTTCAAAACGACCTTCACCTTAGTTAATTCATCGACCTACAGGGTGTTTCGAAAATTATCTAGTCGAGTTGAACTAGCAGATGAATATGGTAACATGATACACTCTTAAGTTTATTAAATCTGGGTCAGAATTTATTTTCATTTCAATTCAAGAGTGTTAACTGATTCGCGATATGATTCAAATGCTCTGAAACTTTTTCAGCACTCATTTAACGCAGGAAGTGTGTAATTTCGCATCAGCGTCAAAAAAATTCCAAGTGTGAGCATACGAAACACAACTGTTCGGATAGACCATTTTAAGAAATTATTTTTACAAATCAGGATAAATATACAGGGTGGCCCACTTAAAAAGTCTAAAACCGAAAAAAAACACAAACTACAAAAATCTCGAAAACTACCCCCGCCCTCCCTACAAAAAATTATTAGTTCAAAGGAGAAAAAGAATTTGAAGCTCTACAATTTTCGTCACTTGTCTTTTTTCGTAGAACCCTTAGTTTCGTCAGAAAATCATTGGAAATTTACGAAGTCGATTATGTCAAAAATGAAATGAAATAACCTTTGACTGCAAAATCTCGAAAACGAACCCCCAATCAAAAAAATTACTGGTATAAGGAGAAAGAGAATTTGAAGTTCTACGATTTTTATCCCTTGTATTTTTTTCATAGCACCCTTAATTTGGCCAGAAAATCCAAGTTTGTGGGAAATTTATGAAGTCGATAATTTCAAAAATTAAATTATTTTTACTGCAAAAATCTCAAAAACTGAGCTCCCTAGAAAAAAAACTAATAGCTCATTGAAGGAAGAAAATTTCAAGCTCTATAATTTTCATCCTTTGAATTTTTTTCGAGCACCTTTAGTTTGTCCAAAAAGTCCATGTTTATGAGAAAATAACAAAATCGATGCAATTTTTTTTTTTTTTCGTTTTCAAACGTTTCTCATAAACTTGGGTTTTGTGTCCAAATTAAGGGTTCAAAGAAAAAAATGTAAGAGATAAAAAGTGTAGAGCTTGAAATTTTCTTTCTCCTACAAACCATTAGTTTTTTGTCTAGGAAGCTTAGTTTTCGAGATTTTTGCAGTCAGTGTTTCTTTTTTTTCATTTTCGAATCCATCTGTCTTCTGAATGGGCCACCCTACAGTCCCAAATTCAATCAACACCTGAAAAGATTTCTTACATCGAAACCTATACTTATTTTAAAACCTCCATAGACCCATACGGATACATTCCAAATGAAAAAAAAAAATTCACAGGTTCAAAATGAATGAATTATCGCCGACGAAAAAAAAACGCGATACAATAAGAATGCCACAATTTCTATCCATAGGTGATGCGGAAATAAGCTAATTTAGGGTACCCAAGCACTCCTAATTCGTTCATATAATACACCACACTATCGTATTTCTTTTTAAACGATCGTTCACATCGAAATCTAATTAGTAGTTTCATGTTTCAAGAGATGGATCGATTGCACGAAAGGATATCTAAATTACACGAACAAATGTAAAAAATCTCCTATACGACACCGAGCTAAGGTGCATTTATACATACAAGCCGAATACATAAAACGGATTCCCGCATACGAGGGGAGATTTTTTAACACTTCTATAGCCATATGATATGGGTACGTTGCCGAACTGCGAAACGAAATTCGTGAAAAAAAAAATACCACCGACGATACGATTAAAACGAAATTACACCTTTGTTAATAGTTTAATTGAAGCAACAGTTTACCTTCGTTGTACCGGTCAAGTTGAAAATTTAATTGTATCTAAACTTTGAGTATAATTTTATTGTGTTGGGATTATGGGTCAGTGATCTAATTCCAAGGTTAATGATATTTCAACAATTTCAATTTATAAGTTTAAATACCGCATTAGGTATTCGCCCTTCAATGCAAGTTATTAGTTTTGATCTCTCTTGTAAAAAATCGACGACTGCAAAAAAAAATCCTTCGTCTTGACTATAATTTGAGCACCATCTAGTTAATATGTTCAGTCGTACGTATGCTCGTGCACATTTAACCAAAAATTCACTCATAACCAATCATTTACTAATTTCGTACATGAATCGTTTTCTATCTTTTAATTAAAATAATTCGATGAATGGGCTCGCTCCGAGTCATTGGTTGTTGTTGTTTACCATACGACGCGTGCAGTGGTTTTTTTTTTTTTTGTTTCACGCCGAACAAAAAACTTCTCATTATGGCCGCCCAATTATTCGCTAGTTAATAAGATATACGTATAATCTTTATTCGCCTATGTTTTTTCAAAAAATTAACCGGCGTAATCAAATCAAGCTGGAAAATTGATAAGCTTTACGTATTGAATTTTTTTCATTAAAGGTACCTACATTTATCTATCTATTTTATACCATGGGACGATTAACGCAGGGATCAGAAAGGTGAAGAGGGGAACGCGTCAGTTTTCATGACGTGGTCTTTAGCAGCATTTACCTAAACTACCCACACATTATGAATCAATTTAGCTTTAAATCCTAATTTTGGCAAAATAAAAAAAATCCTTAGAAGTTGATAACTTGATAAAATTACACTAAAAAGATGTGCAAATTTATTCCATTTCAAAATAATCGACTTTTTGTGACGCATACGAGTATTTTTGAACTCGAAAGATGTAGGAAGGAAGGTAATGAATTGAAAAACGTTCAAATATTTTTTCTCCCGAACCCAGTTCAAAGGAAAGAATAGAAATTGACATTTTGACATTATTGGGATTGGTATGCGAGGGGCAAAAACTGAAAATTGCATAAATTTATTCACATATTTATGCCAACTCGCTAGCTAAAAAGATACATTTCTCCTCGAAGGCAAGCACGTCATTCTGGTGAAACCAGTGAATTTTGAAACATATTTTAAGAGAGAGGGGAGGGGGAATGACTGAAAAATTGGAAAAAACTGTGAAATTCAAGCTTTTGAATGTCATTTTCTGCAAAAATTTTCATCCTCGCTTTTCTCAAGCTCAATAGATTTCTTTATTTTTATTAAATAATGGAATTGTTTTCAATTTTACATAAAATCATATTTTTTTCCTTGCCAAAACCCTTCTCCCTTGAATTTTCACCCAATTTTGCTCAAACTGCCATTTTTTCGCTGGACTTTGAAAAAACGCATTTTCACATATTTTCAGGTTTTAAAATAAATAAATATTTCAACAAAAAAAAAAACACGTATCTTTGTTTGCCCTAGGTATAACTTTTATTAAATTCCCTACTCAAACCATTGGAAGGCCCCATTGAACCTGACTCTGCCAACAAAATTGTCTCGAGAGTCTAGACCATTTTCAAATATTATTAGAGGCTTGCCAAACGGAGCCAGGGAGGTACAATAAATTCAAAAAATTCTAAAAATGGAACAATAAGTAACTATAATTAAAGAGGTCGAAATCAGAAGTCAAATGTGCCAAAAAAATTAGTTCAGCAAACGAAAAAAAACGATCGATGTCTTCATACCAATAAAATACCAAAAAGGGCCAGTAAAAAATATTTTTCGACTACAGTGAGGCTTATGACACGAACGAAGCGAAATCTATCATAAATTGTAGTTTCGGGAAAATCAAAAAACTACAATTTTTTTGCTCTTTTTCACAAATTGAGTATTTTTGAGTTTGGAAAATTTTACATGAAACAAGTTTAAAAAATTTAAGTTTCTCGATTTTTCTGAAATTGCAATGTATGATAGATATCGACTTGAAACTGGTCCAGAAATGTTTTTTAGGGCCTTAGGTCATCTCGGAAGAGGTTGTGGGTTCCCAAAATGACGCCATTTGGGTATTTTAAAAGAAAATTGAAAAAAATGAAAAAAACTAATGAATTTGGTCTAAATGCAGATCGTTGACAGTAATGATATATTGCAAGAAAAAAAACTTTTCATAAAGAATGACCTATTCAAGAGGGAAAAATGAGTGAAAAAATCGATTTTTTGCACTTTTGAACGTGACGCACCACGATATATAATTCTAAAAAAATAATTGAACACAGTCAGAATTTGGCTATTTTTCAAAAGTGATGTAAAACTCCAGAAAAGTGGAAAAAGTGCTGAAATATTTTTTCCCCTTAAATGGATAGGTAATATTTGTATGACTAATTATCTTCAAAAAAACAATATCATTTTTTTTAAACTTTTAAAATTTTGAACCCAATCCAAAGGGTAAACGATTCAAGCCTGGGACCCAAAATTTTTTCCATGGTCTTTTGACACCACCCCACAACTTTTTTATAATCCCCTCTCTAACTTTCCAAAAAAAATTCAAAGACGACCACTCTAATACCTACCTCAAAGATTGGTATTTCGAAAAATTTCAGATTCTGTTTTTTTCCAAAAATTTTCTCCTCAAAATTATTCCTAGACCTTCTCCTCCTCCAGACCAAAAATATATCTCACCATAATACAGGCGTAGCTCTTATGGGGGAAGGGTTGATGGGTGACTTTCAACTTTTCACTTTCGAAGACATTCAATCAAACTTCAAGTATATTTAGATTCATTTCGGATGATAAAATTCAATACGTAAGTAATCTTTCCGACCTATTTATTTTTTAATTAAAAGAACCAATCAGTTTATATATTTTTATCAATAAGTGTGAAAAAAACATTGTCGGTTGTAAGTGTTGAATTCCATGTGAACTTAAGCACTTAAGGTATAAACCGTTTTATTTGTCAACATTGATAACTTCGTTGGCAGCACTTTATAAACAAATTATCGTTTCTTATCATTGAGGTCATTTTTGACGAACAATAAAAAGAAAAAGAAAAAAAAACTTATTGAGATTAATTATGAAAGAAAAAAACGATCGCTTATAAATTTTACAAGCTTATGACAAAGTTCGCAAAGTCGTAAATCAATTGAAATATTTCGTTCGCTATATTAATTTTCTACAATATTTCCTGTTTCAGAAATAGTAATACTAAAAATTGATACAATAAACGTAGTTATTATCGAAATAAATACAACTTAAATATTCATTAAAATATTTCGCAATTTCTAATAATTTTTCACTCTCGTGCATCGAGTTTTATGTACAATAAAAACGCAACTTTTGCATAGCACCGAGACTGGCATAATGGCGATAATTTCCGTAGGAATGAACACGAACGATGTCCGAACCATGTTTAAATTCCTTTGTCCATAATTCAGATTTGACTAGATTTGTTTACAAAATGCGTCATGTCTTTTCTACGCCACGCCGCACCGCCGTCTTCTTTGGTAAATACAATCTTTTCAATCGAAGGTTACACCTTAGAAGCCTTTCTATTGTACCCGAAACGAAGAAAATAGATTTTCATTTCGTTCCAATGACACTATACCGGGGATCGGAGTCTTTAGCACCTGCGAATTTATTATCAATCCGAACGCTGGCTACGTAGAAAGAGACTTTGAATTTCTTTCTTAATTTTTTCTCAAAGGAAATGCTTATATAGTATGCTTGCAGATTTTATACATTTTGCGTAACACCTGGACCGAGATAATATCAAGGCGGGGTTCACATTTGCCAAAAATACCGTGACATCTTTTTGTTAACCGTGTAAAAGGTACCGGCGGCAACCGGTCAGCATTTATAATTGATCTTCTCTCGGTTTGGGTTTGTTTTTTCAGTCTGTTTCGTGTATTTTTTCGGGTGTAATCATTATGGGTAGTCGATTTACATTGGGTAATGGTTTCATGAACTTTTTTCATTTGTGAAATAATCTATCAACAGGTGTTTTATCGATTAAAATATCAGAAGGAGGGATACAGTGAGGAGGTAACTTATTTGAATACAAAGAGAACTCTAATGTTGTATCTGCACTCGAAAAACTGATTTTCTCCAACAACTTCACAAAATTTTACTTCAAAAAATTCAATTTTGTAATTTTGTTACCTATCAAAAGTAAGTATGTAGTTAAATAGGCATTGCAAAAGTTTTGAACCTAATTTTGCTAAGCATTTATTTTTCAATACACGAAATGAATACATTCGGGATGAAGTTTTGAAATTTTCCATTACGTATATCTCGAGAACCGGTTCGTAAAAAAGAAAATTGTACATGAACTTTTTTGTGCCCCTTCTTAAGTACAATCAAAAAGGTTATTTACATATTTCATGTAACTACGTTATTCTTGGTGCTAGAGGCGTTTGAAAATTTCAATCGCAAATAATTCGAGACCCGGTTCATAAAAATGAAAATTGTATATAACATTTTTTGTGCTCCTTCTTAAATATTACCAAAAAGGTTATTTGCATATTTCGCATAGGATTCTATTCCTAGTTGTACTGGTCCTATCATGAAAATTTCAGCTCAATCCATCAATTATTGCCAGAGTTACAGAGTCGACAAAATTTTGATACACATTATTATGAAGAAATACCGTGGAATCGTTGGGTCAAAATTAACAGCTGATCTTCGATTCTCGAGAATCAGCTAAAAATTGTCCAAATGATAGGCACACACTACACATTGGTAAAAATGAAACTGGTATTTAAAAAAAAAAATTAAAAAAAACGAATCTCTCACTCCGCAAATAAATCTTTTCGATCATCAAACGCTATACAAAAATGCATCAAAATTTTCCATTCATTCACTTAACATCAACCTTCTACAAACATCTACCTCTTTGTTGATACTCCACTGAGAAAAACACACAATATGTAGATAGGTAGATAAAAAAGGTCAAATTTCATTAAAAATTTCTAGGTAACTGATAAAAAAATATAAGGAAATATGATTGGCGCTTCCGAACTTTTCGGTTATACCAAAGCCATAAAAATAGAAAACTTGTCATAGGTTAATTAAACACGATAAGATAAGGATTCTATTGGTTGATTCGGTTTGGAATAGCGAGCTATGAAAATGAAACCGATCGGTAAAGCAACAAAGTCGAACTACTGTCAAATTAGGTAGGTATGAAATACGTCAACTCGACGCGGAGAGATACCAGGAAAATTGTAAATAATCTTATAATACACGCCTTGATTTCATTATTTCGATATGCCATACGATGCGGTAAACGTAAGTAGCTATATTTTGTAAGTTCAACCATCACGATACGACATCAAGCTACCACAAAATCGATCAAAAAGAACAATACTCGTATAAAATAAATTCTTATACTTTAAATCGAATCGTTCCATCACAATGGTATATACGTAATACCATCATCAAGAATCTTCACATACGTATAAAATAAACCAACTAATCCATAACACACGTTTAACAAAAGCACTTCTATCCCATATACAACCCATAACCAATGAAATATACCAAAATGGAGAAAAAAAAGGTATTTCAATACTTACATAAACTTTCACATGAAATTACGCAAAATTCACCATTAAACGCCATCCAATGCAATGTTGAGAATCATTCGATTACTTTGAAAGCCTGCAAAAGTAAGTACTTCAAGTTAATCATCATTAAATAAGTTAACCTTTTATCAATTTCGATAAAGATGTTTCCGGGTAAAACGAGCCCGCAGGCGTCAAACTTGAGTAGGTAAACATTTTAAGTTGCAAAAACCAACTTAAAGTTAACAACGATGATAATGAAAATAATTTCCTTCAAATCCGCCTTCTGTTTACATTACTATATTAAATACCTACCTACGTAGGTATCCGACCTTATCATTTGACTACGTAGTTATCACATTAACCTATATAATTTATTATTAAATTATTTGTAAAAAGTTGATTTGGCAACATTTTACATTTTGCAAATTTTTTGTTCAATTTGTAGAAGAATTGGAGGAATGAGGGGGGTTTTGACTGCAACTCTTTTGAAGGAAGTTTACAGGACCCTTCTCCTCAAATACTGAAAATATTAGACAAAAAAATGATATTTTTCTAAAGTGA
The DNA here is from genome assembly GCA_900064475.1 of Pseudococcus longispinus. NCBI lineage: Eukaryota > Metazoa > Arthropoda > Insecta > Hemiptera > Pseudococcidae > Pseudococcus > Pseudococcus longispinus. The sequence continues at coordinate 18,386 of FIZU01063166.1, forward strand.
TTTGTTTTTGACAAGGATATACCATGGCTGGGATGGAAGTCGAGAAAATTTTTGTGTTGCGTTTTCGGGTCACGAAATTTTGTTACTTTGGATGATTTTTTAGATTTGAAAATTTCAAAGTGTAAAATGGTTCAAACATTGTACACGTAAAAATTGTTTAAATTTTCATAATCATTCAAAATATAATTAAATTGGTCAAAAAATTCATGAAAACTGGTGTTGAAATTTATCGAAATTACGATAGAAATTGATGTAGAAATAAACTGTTTTTGTAAATGTCAACAATTTTTACAAAAACCATTCAAAATATTGTAAAAATAGTCAAAAAAGTCATGAAAGTCGTCGAAAATACATTTTTACAAAAATCGATAAAAATAATGTAAAAACTGTCAAACCATTTTTGTCAAAAATGTTAAAATTCTTGAGATTAGCATGATAATCAGTACCTAAAAACTTCATCAGAAAAGTCAAAAAAATCGATAAAAAACCGAAAATCTCGTAAAAATTGTGAAAATATTCCTAAAAATCGTTGGAAAATATTAAAAAAAAGTGGTTGAAATGTCATAAAAAACATTGCAATACTTATTCATAAATTTTCATAAAATCAGTAAAAAAAACGCAAAAATGGTACAAAATCATAAAAAATTTGGAAAATGCTGTAAAAATTATAGCAATTTTTCGAAACTTTTGACAGATTTCAGTTTTTTTTTACCATTTTAATTGTTTACAATTATTTACCTCTGATTTTTGTCGAAATTTCTACAATAGTCAGTAATAACAACATTTTCGATTAACAACTTCTACGAGATTTTGCCATTTTCAAGATTTTTTCGCCAATTTATATGACGATTTCAACGATTTTCACGAAATTTTTTTGACGTTTTCATGATTTATGGACCATTTTCAACACTTTTTGTCAACGTTTTCACAATTTTTACAAATTTCGTTATTAATTCGTGATTTTTTTGACCTCTTCTACAATATTTTAACAAGATTTTCAACAATTTACCAATTTACATGACTTTTTGACTATTTTTGACAATATTTTAAATACGTATTATGAAAACTTTGACAATTTTTAAGGCCTTTCAATAATTTTTACCACGTTTTCAACAATTTTCATGAATTTTGAACCGATTTAATCATATTTTCAGTAATTATGAAAATTTAAAAAATTTGAACATTATTTCAACCACTAATCACCTCCCGGCCTCCACCACCGGAACAACAAAATACATTTTAATGGGAAAATTTACGAAAGAGTTCGCTCTTTTCTTGAAAAATTTAAGAAATTTTTCATTTCGAGCAGAGATGGGCAGATTCATTTTCAAAATGATTTCAACTCAAAATTATAAAATCATTTTCAAAATTTTTGAAAATCATGAAAATCATTTTGTAAAAAATGATTAAAAATTATGATTTAAAAACAAGATTTTTCTCACTATAAAAAATCTTGATTCATGGAAAATTGGAAATCAACAATTACAAAAAAAATTATTTTTGACCAATGTACATAACGGGTGAAGTTCATAGTTTCAGACTATCCATGTTTTGTTCATCTCAATGATTTAGATCATGATTTTAATGAATCTTTTACACAAAGAAAGCATGATTTGATTTTTTTTCATAAAAATTGAAAATAATTCCGATAAAAATGATATTGAATCATCACATTGAAATCATTCACCTCAATGATTTGAATCATGATTTTGACCATCTCTGATTTTGAGTGGGAAAATTACAAATTATGGCATGCCAAGTCGAAAAATTCAAAAAAAATCAATAAAGTCTAAACTTTCACATTTTAATCCCTCCTTCCCTTCAAGCCAACTTTAGTTGGGTTCTGAATGTGAGAGGAAACACGATCAAAAATATGTAATCATGAATGATTTATATCACCGCCTCCCACCAATAAAGGAAAATCCTAAAACCAGGCCTGCCCTATCCACAACACATAATTGTCCATGTCTACTTTTTTCCATTTTTTTCTTTGAGCACATCATTCTGTTTTTTACTGAAATATGGGTGAATACCACAGTCGAACTTGACTTGAGAGATGATTTAGGTATCTGACTACCCTCCTTGACGGTTTCAGACTTGGAAAAAATGATGAAATTTTAATCACAACTTTTTGTACATTTTTTTTTTTACAAAATAGGTGTATACTAAGCATGTTTCAAAATTTCATTTGATCAAAAAGTCAAAAATATTTTCTTGTGAAAAACCCCTATTACTTTGTTCTCGAACAAATCGAGGGCGGAAATATGGTTCAAAAAAAGTTTTCTAGGTTAAAATTTTTCAATTTTTTTCAACATTTTCAAAATAGGATTTTTAATTTTTCAACTCTTTAAATTTCTAAATTGTCTCATTAGTCAACTCTAGTATCTACGTCATTCAAAATCACCAATTTTGACAGATTTCCAATCTAAACAAGAAATTTTCAAACACCAGAGAAAAAAGGTGTCTTCGTAGGTAATGGTTAAAATTCATCGTATATTTTAAAAATAATCAATCATTCATCATTCCCTTTGAATTGCATCAAGAATCAAAAATTTGCCAGCATTCCAAACTTATTGGAGGGCATTCCCCTCAAAACCAACGGTCACCACTTCCCTGGAAAAAATCTGCAACATATCAACATTTTCCCCAGACACTGTCTACATACCTATTTCAACGAGACGGAAGACGCGATCTCGGTGAATAAATTTTTACTTTTCGCATATCGTTGCAATTTTATACGTTACTCGATAATCAAATAGTTGCCAGTAAAATACAATCTACTCGTTTCAGATGAATCGCTGAAATGAAAATATTCGCTTAAACTGCAGTAAAATAACACTCCTAGTCCCATTCATCTCACACGTCCGTGTTAAAAAATCGACATTGTAAATCTATCATAATTAATAACGTACAAATATCCACTTCGTACTTCGTGAATACTCGCTAGGTATCATTTATCCGTGAGAACATGTAAATTTAACCTTTAGCAGACGATAAATGATAACAATAAAAAGTGCGTTAATCAATTAGCACGCCAGCAAATATCTTTACCTACAAGTACATGAAAAATACTTAGTACGAGTACATTTTAGCTCAAGAAATACGAGTCGTCTGCTGAATAGATTAGTTTAGAAATACCTATCTAGATACTCGAGTATTAATTCTTGGTAAAATTAAAATTATTACGCGGTGTGCAAAAAAGTGTTATTTTTTGAAAAATCCGATTCCTTTATTAAAGAAATTTTAATTCGTGTAAAAATTCATAATCAATTTCCGTATTTTTAACACAAAGTACGTATTGAATTTAAAAATGGAACAAATTCGAGAAATGAGATTAGATACCCTCAAAAACAAAAAATTCGCGGTGATAGGCAGTAAAAATAATATTTTCGGTGGCTTTCATGATTACGAAGGTACCTAATTATTTAATTAATTAATCGCAAACATTTCATAATTAAGAAGGGCATTTACCTCATTTCATAATTTATTCAGGATTGCTAATTCAAGTGGAAGGATTTTTTGCAATTATGCATGTGCATATGAAATACGTAGGATTAAATAGGTTCATCACTCTGGAGTAGATATCATTTATTATTCATAAGTAGGTAGGTGTCCAGGTTCAAGAAATTTCACTCAAACAAATAGCACACAACGTAGAAAATTCACCAAAAACTAAACCAAGTTGAAATCACCCATTAAGCATCGTTATCGTCGGCTCGTCGCGCTTATCGATGGACAGGCGAAGGCGAAATCGAAGGTATATTGAAACCGTTGAGTTGTACAGACCTCAGACCGACGATATGGCGAATGCGGCTAGAAGAAAGTTAAATATGGGGTTGTTGGCGCCAGCTTAGACCCAACGGTATCGGCTCGACTGTCATTGAGTGTCTACGTCTATAAGTCGAGTTCATATTCGCACATACGAGTATAATTTTTCATCCTAAAATTCACCTCGTTCGTCGTTCACAATAAACCCACTTATATTATCTTATCAGTACTTAATACGACTGTGCGAGAATAATATTTTTATTGGGTAAGAATTTCGAAGTGAACACAATTTTTAAAAAAAAAAAAGAAAAAAATTAAGAGTACGTTATTATTTTTAGCCATGACGTAATTAAACAATTAATTTAAAAATGGAGATATAACGCTTGAAAATATTCATCTACTTCTGAAATATTCGTTTTTAGCTGATTTTTGAGAATTGAAGATCAGCTATTACATTTGACCCGACGACGATTCCATGGATATCAAAATTTTGTCGACACGATAAATCTCGTAATAATTGATGGAATGAGCTGAAATTTTTATGAGAGGTTCAGTATCACTAGGAATAGAAGCCTATAAATTTTTAGAAAAATTGGTGAACTGGTAACTGAGTTATTTGGGATTGAAATTTTTAAAAGTCTCTAGCATCTAGAATAAGGCAATTACATAGATGAAATATGTAAAGAACCTTTTTGATAGCACTTAAAAAGGGGCAAAAAAAAGTTATATAAAATTTTCATTTTTATGATTTGGTTCTCGAGTTATTCGTGATTGAAAATTTCAAAAGCCTCTAGCACCTAGAATAAAGCAGTCACGTGAAGTATGTAAGTAAATTTTTTGATAGCACTTGAGAATAGACAGAAAAAATGTTATATACAATTTTCATTTTTATGAAGTCGTTCTGGAGTTATTTGGAATTGAAACTTTCAAAAGCCTCTAGCACCTAGAATAAAGCAGTCACGTGAAATAAAATAACCTTTTTGATAGTACTCGAGAAGGGGCACAAAAAAGTTTATATACAATTTTCTTTTCTATGAACCGGTTCTCAAGATAAACGTGATGGAAAAATTTTGTGATAGTGGTGTAGAAAATCAGCCTTTCTGGGGCAGGTATTGCGTAAGAGTTATTCTCTTTTTTTTTTTTTTACAAATGTAACTCGTAAAAAAAGTCAATGAATCAGGAATAGAAAAAAATTACAGATTCATCTTCAACCAGAAAAAAAAACAAATAGCAAACTGACGTCTGGAGTTAATGGAAAAAATTTACGATAGTTTGACAACAGAACCAGCATGTGAAAATAAAAGTCCATCGGTTGACATCACAGGTAAGTTCTTATCACCCTGCACCTCAGTTGGAAACATCGATTAAATTAAGTAATGGTCGAATGGTCAAAGCCATCAGACCCCTCCGACGATCGTATTAGCCTTTGGACAAGGCGACATACAGTTTGAATAAGAAACTAGATCGTGTATGTGGATAATTCACATTCGCATAATCGCATATGCAGCGAACATCTTCCATGTCTCGTGCCTTTTGTCAGATACAATGAGAACCCCTGCGCCCATTATCATTTTGTCAGCTTATAGCAGTAGGTCCGCATACAGTCGGCTAAAGTGTACCACGTACAAGAACATCCAGCGCATAATCGTAAAACTGTCATATTAATCTACCATACTATTAATTTCGTTTGCCTTTTTGTGATTCTTCTACCGAAAAAATTGATCCATTAAGTTGTCCTTTTTTCGACATTTACGACCTGTTTACAGTTTTCCTTTTCCTAGCTCGCGTCTGTCTGGGTCTGGAGGGTTGCTCGACTCGTACGACCGAATCGCGTTGTAAATACCTTATTACAGATTTTACGATTATTTAACTTGATTGCTCATTGTACAGCATATAGAGATCTACGAAGGCGAAATAACCTTAACAAAACCATCGGCGATGTTTTTCATTTTATTTTTTTAATCCTAACCGAGCCTCTGCGAGGCGCATCGTTCACGTTCGGTGATTTTTAGTAAACAACCCTTTGCTTAATTAAGTTTCTTATTTATTTCCAAAGGTCACCCCTGTCTTACCTCGTGTATTTTTAACAACACTAAATAAGTATATACCTGTATAATTAATTGAACATTACGCGTACCCCGAATCAAGTGACTTTTTATTGTCAAAAAAGGATAAGTACACATATATTTTTTAGATTATCAATTCAATATTCGGTATAACCCTTTTTTTGTCTCTCCTCTATAGAACAATACATTTTATTATTCGTATCTGATGAAAAAAACATGTACGTAAAATTTATGGGACTTGTTGTCCTAGACTCTATAGGTAAACTTCCCTGATTCACAAACCAGGAGGAAAAGTTTCATCGTTGAATGAGCCACGAGACTGCCAAAGTTCTCCCCTTCTTGTTCAAAAAAAGAACAAGTTGGCCAGTAAAAATGTCGAAATGATTATGAATGCTACGATGATTTATGACGAAGCATTTGGTCAAACTTTTCTCAGAGCGGGTCTGTGCCACTATAGAATTGATGATCGAATTTCTAAAGCACAGGATATGCTTGGGCTAGTTCATCTTATTAAATTCCTTTAAAGAAGTGAAATTCATGTCAGCTGGAAAATTTTAAAGAAGATCGGGAATTTTTTTTCAATGCAGTTAAGGTACTGATAATTATTTGGAATAATCTCAAAAATTTTAATGTGGATATATTTCATCACCAAAATTCTATTAAAGAAATCATCTATTTTTCTACAATTGAATAAAACTTGAACAAATTAATGTTTTTGAATGTCATAAAAATCATTAAAAATATGGCGTTCCATATTTTCTAACAAGCTGGCACAAATTACATTAATTATTAAGAAATTTGAATAAAAATTTCGAAAAAAATCTCAAAACATGATAGATCTACGAATATTTCAGTAAAATGGCATGAAATGCCGAAGAACGATAAAAATTTAACAAGAAGCTCGAATGTCACAATTCAACAGAAAATCACAATTAATTATTAAAAATGTGAAAAATATTACACAATTTGACATTTCAATAAAGTTAAAATAAAAAATTTTAGATTAAATTTCATAAGTGGATGCTTCAATAAAAAAGGTCATAAAATATTGATAAGTATCTCACATTTGACATTCAGATCAGGTATAAGGATCAATGGGTCTAAGCAGAGATGGCTATCCCTCCTTGTCCCAAAATGAAAAAAATTCGAGTTTTTCAAAGAAAATTTGGAAAAATCAAAACTTCGTGAAGAAATTTTCAACTTTTACCCTTCCCCCTCCCCTCAACAAATTAATATCACCAATTTCGGTTCTTCTCTGAATCAGTTAAGTCCTCCCCCTCCCAATCAAAAAAATATCCATCAAAAAACAAGAAAATTATGAAAAATGTTCCAAAAATAATAAATTTGCAAACAATTCCTACCTACGTATTTTTTTGAAAACGAGCACAAAAAAGACCAGAATTTGATTGAGCACTAATTTTTTTTGATTTTCTTGTAGCGCGTTTCATGTAGTATCAATACACAAATTTTCCGCGAGATCAGATCATTTTAGGAAGATTTAATATTTGTTTTTTTAAAAATTTATTTAACGAAAAAATGTGGAAAATTAAACTCAATTTATTTTCTGAGCTTTTTTGCAGCTTAAAAATATTTCGGAAACTGATCAAAAACAAATTATGGAAAAAGTGTAAAAATTGTAAAAATTTTCATACAAATCATTAAAATATGATAAAAAAGTCTAAAAGTAGTGAAAGTCGTCAAAAATGTAGTTAAAGTTGTCTAAATTTAAAAAAAAATTGTTAAAATTTCCATAAAAAACCAATAAAAATATCATAAAAATGGTGAAAAAATCATAAAAGTTGTCGAAAATTTTTAAAAAAGTGTTTAAAATTGCATTAAAAAAAATTCATTAAAATATGATAAAAAAGTCAAAAAAATCATGAAATTCATCGAAAATGTTGCAAAAATTGTATCTAACAATTTTTGTAAAAACCTGTAAAAAATATTGTACAGACAGTCAAAATATTCCGAACGTGTTGCAAAAAGTTGTTCAAATCGCTTAAATTTTCACAAAAATTGTTGGAAGATGTAGTAAAAGTGACTGAAATATCATAGTAAACGTTGCAAAATCAAAAAAATATGGTGTAAAAAAGAAGAAGAAGAAGAAGAAGGAGAAGAAGAAGAAGAAAATAGTGGATAATGGTGTAAAAATTGTTTAAAAATTAAAAATGTGCAACAATCACGTAAAAAAAATTACACAATTTTTTTCGTACTTCCAATAATTTGTATGAAATTTCTAACAATTTTTACGAGATTTTCGACAACTTGAACGATTTTTTGACTGTTTTTACAACATTTTTACTGACGTTTATTAAATTTTTATCAATTTCAAAATTTTCAACAATAATTCAAACTCTATGAATATCAAACAATTGATGGGTTGATTTAAAAAACACCCAACGTCAAAAATCAAACACCGGAGACCAAAATAACATAATCGTATCGTATTTAAATCACATTCGAAAAGTAAAAATTCAATTCAGTGGGTGTTGATTGTTCACCAAATTTGCTGTGCTGTCAGAAAATGTAATATATTTTTTTTTAATTTTGAAAAATAGTGTAAGTTTCCCATCAAAAATGTTGACTTTGGTTGTTTGTAAACAAATTTAGCTAAAATACGTAGATAACTACTTTTAAAGTTTGAACATTTGAACGATGATCTGACCTAGACCACTTCCATAATTTTGATGATTTTCACAATAAATTATCACAAATTTTTCATAATTTAAACACGAATATTGATAAAATGTGTTATGTAGATCTACGCTTCAAAAATTTATTTTTCGTTTAAAAAAAGTCAGGAATTTTCTAACCAAAAATCACAAAAAATTTTGAACTTTTTGGAGCCAAAAAGAAAAAAAGCCAGATGACAACACGTTACATGTTTTACTTTGTTAAATCATTTGCACACAGACTTATCTAAATGTTCGATGATCCTCATCAATTTCAGTCAAGTAATAGGTACAATGGTACATATTATTGATAAGGATAACATCACTTCAAATCAAAAAAATCATCTTCATATTTCTGTTCTCATTTCCTTCAATTTCGAGTATGAAAACTTATCAAAGGAACTTCATCATTTCGTTGGAAGTCTTAAGATACGCATCAACCCATTAATTTCGGACTCGGGCAAAAATAAATTCTCAAAAATTTCTCAAAGGCGACTTTCTACTTGGTAATCACGTAAACTAGAATCGTTCGGCTCGTATCTTGTTTCGGCTTTCGGCAACATCACTCGTCAACCAAGACCAACAGAGCAGCGAAACAGAAGAGATATCGCGCTGAGGTTTTTGCAGAAAAAAGCATGATTCATCGATATTCGTGAACCACTAAGTAGGTACTAAAATCCACCTACGTATTTCACTCACTCTTAAAATACAGCTGGGGAACACACACTAAAATACCTACGGCGCGACGACGACGCGACGTTTACGTATCTCAGCAAGACGCACTGTTAACAAATCCTTAATTATTTGTACACGGTGTAGTTAATATCTTTTCGCACATAGGACGTCTGGTAAAATGCAAACGTTCATTTGCAATACCGTACAGTACAGTGTAGGTAAGGTACCTAAAATATACGACAATGGCATCGAATGGGCCAGCGAGTCGGCATAGAACAATGGTAAAAGCATGTACGACATGTAGGTCTCTTCGTAGATACATATAGGTAAGTTATATGACGGAAAAAGGCAAATAGGAAAAACAATGGGAAAAGAAATTACCGTAATAACTTTCCACTGATAAGTACATACGAGTACGTAAAACACACCTAGACGACGGACGTAGGTAAAACCGTTAAAATTATCATAATTTGCAATTTTTCTTGTCTGAAACGTGTGGTAAGTGTGGTATTGGTATAAAAAAAAGCATTTGTACATAGCCGATGGGGCGAACTTTGGGTAATATTATCTAGACGGTATAGGTGTTATTTAATACAACCCGCAGAGTTGCTTTTATCGCCCTTGGTGACAGTTATCGTTTTAAGAACTACTTCAAAACCATACCAACTTAACGAACTGGAACTTATTTTATTACATCGCTGTACAACAAGGCTCTTGCAAAACTTTTCGAAGAAACCGAAAGTACCTCAATGTACAATCGGCATTCCAAAGCCAAAACTGCAACAATTTTAGTCCTACTCGCGTAAACTTGATAATAAATTTACCTCGGCCACTCGTAAGAAAATTTACCGTCTTGACGTGATAGGTATTTTAGATGATTTCCGAGAATCGAATAATCAGCCATTTAAATTAACCTAACAGTGTAATTGCATTTTTGTCCAGACGACAAGTCCAGTGATAATTATAACCAAATTAGGTGAAATTTTTATGACAAGTTAAGTGGTACTGGGAATAGAAGCATATAAAATTTGAGAAAAATCGATGAACCGGTTCTCGAGTAACTAGAGATTTAAATTTTCAAATACCTGTAGCGCCTTGAATGCAGCAGTAATGAGAAAATCGTACATAACCTTTTTTCAGAGAACTTGAAAGGACTTGCCAAAAAATGTTATATACCAATTTCATTTTTGTGGATCTATTCTTTCGAGTCCGTTTCTGACACTATTTTACCAAAAAAAGTAAAAGGTACCCAAAGAGGGGAAGGACTCAACTTAATTTTGGAAAATTCTAATTTGGATGTCAATGAGTAGGAGACAGGTATCTACGATTTTTCACTTCTGAAATTTATTTCTGAAGAGGAAATTTTGGACTAAAACCCCAAGGTGTCATCGAAAGATTGCGAGAGGAGGTACCAAAAGCAAAATTGTTTGACGTTACATCGATTGAAGTATCAACATACATATTTTTTCATTTTTTTGACCTCTCAAGAACTTTTCTAATGTCATTTTACTAAAGAAAAAATCAAAAGAAACTTTAGGGATGGAGGAGGCTCAACTCAAAATTTTGGAAAATTTCCAATTAGTTATGAATGAAGCAGGTGTATGTTTTCCTAGCTCTGGAATCCATAACTGGATTAATTTCCACCATTATTACTTTTTTCCATTCAATGACATCGAAAACAGTGAAGTACCTAACGTATATACAAATATATTTAAGCTTGATACGTCGTTCGATTACGATAAATTATGGTTTTTTGGGGACCCTTTGAGTGATTTGACCTATAGTTACCTCAGAAATGGATTCCATAGGTGAAAAAAGTACACAGCAAATACTTATTCAATTTATAATTTTTTTTAAAACTTTGATAGTAGATAAACCCCTTTCCCCAGGTACAATTTTAGTTTTTTTTGATGAAATAACATCAAAAATGGACTCGGGAGGTCAAAACCCCTACAATTAGATATCTCGCTTGAAGGTGTTGAAACATTTTGAATTTTGGTCTCCCCTCTCTGAGTCCCCTTTTGGGGTAGGTGCTGAGGTAATTATTTAGCTAGTAACTAATTAGTTCAATCAAACAAGCGACAGGACTTGATTTTGTCTTGTCTTCTGTGATTTTTTTTTTTTTAAATATGATTTTATTTATTGCCAATTATTGTCAACATCTCCCGATTTTGTTTGAGTTATAGAATTACCTTTTTTTGGAGGGAAAAGTTGAAATTTCGAAAAAATGTCATCATACAGTAATGGTGGGAGGGGGGAGAAGGATCCAAAAAATAATATAAAATTCTAAAACGTTTAAGAGTCTGGGATAAGTTTGAAAAAAATCGAGATAAGGGTGGTTATCGACTAATTCGAGGTCGCTGATCGTAAATCCGGGGTCCTTTTTTGCCTTACATGTTTCAGTTTTCATATATGGCCAGAATTGAGCCATTTTCGGCTCAAAAATGTCGTGTGACCAAAAGATATGCCAGATTTGAGATCAGAGGCCTTTCATTTGTCGTAATCTATAATGTTGTGGTGATTTTGGATAATCGGTGAATCTGGGATGTTGGTCATTCTGTGACGTTGGAAAGTGCGAGGCAATTTCAAATAAAAAAAGATCTAAAAATAGATCCACTCTTCAAGCGGACATATTAGTACATGGATAAGTCTTTTTTTTTAACTCGCACCTTCGTGACAAAAAATATTTAAAAGTCAAATACATAAATTTTCTTAAGTCTAACAAGTTGAGAATTTCTGAAAATTTTCGAATCCAAAAAGTCGTTTGGGTAAGAAAATGTATAAGTTTTCAAAAATCTCGCAAAATATTGAAAAGTTGAAAAAAAAGTGACGTAAAAATGGACACGAAAAATGGACAAAATTTTCAGAATGACCCCCAGCTTTAAGACATATCCATGTCAAAAACTTTTTTGAGATATGACCTAATTACTCCGGATGTGCAATATCTGAGGTGGAATTTTTATGATTGTTGAAGAATCATTACGAAACTGATAGTAAGAAAAACAGTTTTTTTAATACGTTTGCTACGTTAAAGTTTTTTCCAAGTCGAAAAGAAAAAAAATTCATGTTCGTAGATGGCGATAAATTATTCATTCATGAATTAATCGTCGAGACGAAGCAATAGAGCATAGGGCGAAATATGGTACCTGGAGACCATTACCCAAGTACATGACACACATACTTACACACACGATAAGTTTGCACAACTGTTACTCGGCGTATTAAATAATCGTTTATTTGGAGGAATCTCGCAAAGAAATAGATTTCTTCTAAGGGGGTTACCATTTACAAACAAGGTAAATAAGAAGTAACTTTGACACGTGTCAGTATATATAAAACCACGTATATAGGTATAAGAATGACCCACAGTACCATTTCCCTATATATTTCGCCTGCGAACACATACGGTACGTCGTATAATAGATATATGTGCTGAAGCAGAAGCGTGAGCTAGACAATAAAAATAAGTAAATCTGGTATTTTATAAGCAGCTTGTTACACCTATGCACGAGATCAAAGAAAACCAAGTGCTTCTCGGAAATCGGTATTCTTAAAAGGATAAGACCAAGTTTTAAACGGCGTTTAAATAATAATAATGGAAAAAAAAGGTATCGAATCCAGCAAGGGTACGTTAAGGAGCTGTTGAAACTGCTCGCGAATCTGCTCCGAACAAAACTAGACGACAATTTACGAGGCCATAAAAAAACCCCGACCGTCGCACTAGTCTTACAAAACTATTAAAATTTTCAACGCTTCGTTTGTAAGAGAAAACTCAAAACGTGACAGAATGTGTCATAATAGCGATCAAAAGTCAAATTTACGACGTCAAAATACACGTTTCCAATTCACCAATTCGCCAGCTTCGTAACAATGATTCTCGTATATTATGACACCGGTAAGGTATAGTACCTAGGAGTACGCTCGTATGTATGATAATTGAATCAAAAATCAGGTTGCGTCAGATTTTTTAAAGGAGAAAAAAAATTCCAGATCCGAGACCCCTCTTGTGATTCTTCAATTCGTTGTAAAATTTATGGATTTATTAGTGAGAGGCTCGAAGTGTAAAATTATAATCATTACATTAAGGGCATTAACCCTTTGGTGAAACATCTGGTAGACGGTTACAATAGTTTATCGAAAATGCTTTACGATCTTCCTATATGTGCAACCAACAGAAATACATCATATGAATAACAATGTTGTTTTTAGACAATATTAAACCTTGCGCGCACACCTTTCTACAACCAAGAGAGGGTTACCTTCTGGTCGCGAAGAATACAAAGTATAATGAATTTTCAATCAGGTATAAGTTCTCACGACCTTGTCTGCGGTTTCATCCGGACGAATGCAATATTCAATGCACTTGGTAATATAAAACAGAATGTAGATGCTACGTATTCACACCTCAACCGCACAGTGATTCGCAAGTTTACCATATAAACCATGACTCACAACCCAGCCCGGCAATAACCTAGCCACCATTTTGTACCTTACCGAATGTGTATCCTGTCTCCGGTATGTCCCGGGTCCAACTTAAATACTGGATAGGTAAGTCTAAGTACATGTACGTACGAAACGTGATGCAAATCGTCAAAACAATGTCAATTATCTCGTGACAAATTCCTGCTTATAATAGACGAATGGTATAATTTTATTTTGTTTTAATGAATTCGGCGATATCTGTTCATTTTAGAACCCCTTTTTTCATGCAGCAGAATTGCAGCTAACACCAAGTGCCAGGATCAATGACCAAATGTATCATACTGCATCTGATTATCAAAATATTCCAGAATTCAAACAAAAAATTATAATACCACTGCTAACTGCCAAGTGGCTCCATCGCCAAAAGTCAGAATAGAGACTGAAATTGTAATATTTTTACAAAAAAGCACAGCAAATCCCATATAATGAAAATCTTTAAAGTCACGGAACACAAATTAGTAATCGATTTTCAAAAGTTGTTTATTATTTGAACCAAAAGACTTCAAAATTTAAGCTGTATTGAATCAAAATTCCCAAAAATTGGCCAAAATGATTCGGAATTCTAGACCGGGCCATTTATAAGTTCGATGGTTTTGAAAATGAAAAAAAAAAAATTTATGACTGTACAAATTTACGAAATCGATTATTTCAAAATTGAAACAACTTTTGACTGCAAAAATCTCGGAAACTAAGTCCCCTAGAAAAAAACTTTTAGCTCATTGGAGAAAGGGAAGTTGAAGTTCTACAATTTTTATCCCTTGCATTTTTTTCGTAGCACCCTTAGTTTGGTCAGAAAATCCATGTTTGTGGAAAATTTTCCAAGTCGATGGTTTTGAAAATGTAGAAAAAACGAAAAAATTGCATCCACTTTGTAAATTTCTCTTAAGCATTAATTTTTTGGCCAAACTAAGGGTGCTACGAAAAAAATGCGGGAGATGAAAATTGTAGATCTTGAAATTCTCTTTCTCCTACAAGCTATTAGTTTTTTTCTAGGAGGCTTAGGTTTCAAGATTTCCTCTGAAGGGGATTACCTAAAGATACGTTGGAAAACTTTAAATGGGTATTTCACTGAAAAGATACTTTCGAAAATTTTTGGGAAAAGTCCATAAATTACCCATGGTGGCATCTGGTATTTCTGAAAGCTTGAAAAAAATCGGTTTAAAACTATTAAAACTAGCAATTTTAAACCAAAATTTCACAATTATCACGCGAAGAGCGAGAATTTTTATGCAAATTGCACACATGTACTCATCAGAAAGTGCATATTTCAAGAGATTTACACGATTTGTGAAATTTCCTGACGATTGAGCCCTATTTAATTTTGCATATTTCAGCCAAAGTTGCATATTTTTGTGCATTTTAGACCTCAAAAAACGTAAAAATTGTATATTTCTGCACATTTTAGGGATTTTGCCAAAATCAGGCTAAATTAGTTGACTTCTAGCAGCTTTTTTGTGACTAAAATTGCAAAACTTTGAGAAAAAATTCGATTAAAAAGTGAGTACTTTTTCATTTTTTTCGTATTTTTTCCGAAGAATGGAAACCTTTTGGCTGGTAGGCCAATTTTATTTCAATTCCTCGTTGTTTATCTTTTTCAAGTAAAAAATCCTTTTCAGTGATACCCATATCGATTTTGTATATTTTTGCATATTTCTAGCATTAAAGTTGCACATAATATGGGCATATTTCAGGATTTTTTCCCCATAAAAATCTTCGCTCTTGTCATGACTGTTTTCATTGAGATGTGAAAAAAAATGTCACACTATGACATTTTAATAATTCAATTGACGTTTTCTGAGTTGCAAATCCCCCCTCCCTTAATCCAAAAATAATAGATAAAATTTCAATTACTGCTCAACATTGTCATGTTAGGGGGTGGGGTGGGGGGGGGTCAATCCAAATTTCAATAAGAAGTCAAGTACATATTTTGTTTAAATTTCTTGCCCTTCTAACCATGAAATGAAATTGTCAAAGAAATGATATCGTGACTTAAATAATAACTTTTGTCTTTTTCAATGACCAAACGACAGGAGGTCAGGGGGCAGTTTTGCCCCCAATACTGACTAATTTGCATTTCAAGAAGAAAAAATTAAAGGAAAATACATTTCAAATAGGAAAAATAGGAAAAAATTCTATCATTCAGTAAGTCAAAAACAAAATGCAAATTTTTTTTCAGAAAAAGGCATTCAAAAACCGAAATTTCATCGCTTTTTCCAACATTTCAGTATTATAGTCCTGTGTTTAACTGAAATAATTTTTTTGTCAAATTTTTCCACCATAAAAATCTGTCCTTGTAGGCAGCTGCCTACAATGGCTAATGGAAAATCCAGCACTGATGATACTCGTATGTTATGGTGATGAGGAAATGAATAATTTCTTCATTTAGACAAAATTTCCATTTTCACAAAGTTAACTTTTACCAATTAGAACAATTTAGAGTTTGTATGAATTGGGCTAAAATGAGAAAATTAAATGTAAAGAATGAAAAAGAATTTTTTCAGGCGTTAGAAAATTCGCCTTCGCAAATTTATCTAAATGTTGTCGAGCGAAGCGATTGCGAAATATTTTCAAAAAAATGTCTTATACCTGTATATTCAGAATTAGGCAATTTTCCAAATGATAATATGCAATGATGAAAAAATCATTTTTTTCAGACTTAGAATTTTTCAGTTTGAGTTGAAAAAAATCACGATTTCAGATAGTGCCAGTTGCAAAAATCTTACCAAATTGAAAAATCAAAACAAAAATTCATTTGAATAGTTGGATAAATGTCAATTGCAACTAACACTGCTTGATAGCGTGATTTTTCCAACTAAAACTGAAGATTTTTTTCTATGAGGAAGCTTCCCCTCCATCCCACCATCTGATCATACCTACTTCACCATATAAAAGCATTTTTGCTACAATACTACCACAAAAACACCACCAACAGTTATCTTGCTTTTCATTTGCGCATTTAAATCGCAAACCTGGCGAGAAACTAATTCCACCAGCCCGAGGCGTAGTAAGATTTCCAATACAAAAACAAGCATTTGCGACAAAAAAACACACCAAAACATCCGTTATGGTATAAATTAAAAGTCGATTCGAAAATTTCATAAAAAAAACAAATGTTTCGACCAGTTTACCTTAAAAAGAAGAATTGGCGTTGTACGAGATACGCAATTTACCTACGACGACCTTCAAAATAAAGAGAAAAGCATACGTATGATTTAAACTCCGCTTAAATGTAAATTCAAATAAAATTTGTATACATTAGAATCAAAAGTCAACTAGTATTGAAAAAATAACGATAAGGGCAAGTAATCTAAACGCAATACGTTTTCATTCATAATTCTCATATCGTATTTTTCGTTCGAAAACACCACGTACTCTATTACACCTACGAACAATAATATCTATACTTTTACACGCTTTCGAATCAGTATATTTGGTACACTGAAGCTTTCAGAACAATGAAAAACGTGCTATCGTATCGTAATACGAGTGTGTGTAAAAAAAAAAGCACAACAAAAACAAACATTTCCACGTGAATATTACGATACAGGCTTGTAAACCGAGAAACCTATTATATTTACGTTTAATATCGATAAATCACTTAACAGATTACTATACAATTCGTTAAATTGATACCGAATACAGGTAATACAAATTAAATATTAAATAATTTCCGACTATTAAGTCTTTAATTTATTATCACATCGACCTATTAACTTTCGGAGGCAAAAAAACCGCGTAACTTCGTACCTAATACTAGATAGGTACAGATACCTACATGTGCTCGGAGACAGCTGTTGTGTTACAATTTACCAAAAATGTAATTGACATACGTGCCAGCGAAATTTCAAATCCGAGTGTAAAAAAATTGTGTTTTTCGTGCTGGGTTTATTGCAGCACGTTCGTAACATAAAGAATCGAATGATACTTTTTTCTTGAAATATTTAAAAGACAATTTAACCACATTGTAGTACTAATTTACAACATGTTAGGAAAATTACTTCACATCGAGACCGCTCGATGAGATATCCCGCCAAGTAATTCATCGTTTAAATACCCTGGATGCACTTGAAAAACCAAAGAATACGCACTTTTTAAAGTGTATTTCATTTTTTCGGTAAAAAAAATCCATTTTCAACAAAAGACCCTTCGAGTAACTTAACAATTAAGAATACTCCAGGTTTCTTTGTCGTGTTGCAAACAATGCCTTTTAAGAAATTCAAAATAAGTATAGGAGGTCTCTTCGTAAGTTTCTAAACACCCCCGAAAAAAAAATCACTTTCCAATCGATACAATAGCAAGGCACCAAAGCAAATAGAAATAACCATCCATTTTACATCTTCCAGTCGTTGTACCGTTATCATGGGCTAGGTAAGGTATACAAATTACAAACATGAAATACATTATGTAGGTATACATAGCTACCTACGTAGTTTATAGAAATAAATTTAGTATGGTGAAAAAATTTTCAAAGCATTCGATTCGTTCGATGTACTTGATTTTCATTTCACTTATGTATTGCTTCACTTTCAATATCACTGAACGATCGAAACTCGATGTCAAGGTCTGATACGATTTCGATAACGTTAATTTAAATCGCAAATTTCGCTAATAAATAATCCAATTATTATAAATCATTTTTTTTTTCAAATTTATTTCAAAATTACGTCTCGATGTAAATTTGCAGTTTCATTCAATACGCGCATGCCAATATCTACATTATCGTTGAGAAAATTTTCACGCAGAAATAAAAATCAATGGTGTGACGAAATAGATACCGCTCATCATCATTTAACATCAATGTATCTACTTAGTTGAAATGAAACATTGATAGGGCGATGAAGTACAAAGGTGAATATACGTACTTATGTGATTTTCAAATTCTAGGAAAATCCGAATCAAATCAAATTTATTGCTATGATATAATAGGGACATTGAATAATTTAATTAGTCATATATTCACGAGTACTCCGTGTGAATTTTGAATTTCAAGAATACAAATTTTACTTCGATGTATTTTAATCCGCAGCTCGACTTATCGATTGTTAATTGGAACAGCTTTTTATGGACGATCAGAAGTTGTATCACAAGTCCTTTCTTTCGTTAATTTCAATGGAAAGAGGCAGGGGTAGGAGGGCAGACATTAGAATCAATTTAGAAACGTACTAAATAACTATGTATTTGGTTTTTATAAACTTGGTGCATTGATTCGAGTTTGGAAATTGATAAAGGAAGATGATTTTCGAGAGGAGAGGTGAGTAATCCTCTACCTACAAAACGAAGTAAAAAGTAAATTTTTTTAAGAAAAAAGCTTTGAAATAGTGTCAATGTTTTTGGTAATCTTCTATCTACCATTGGAGTAATTTAATTTTTTAACAAGTTTTGAAGAATTTATCGGGAAACTGATTATTTTTCATTGCAGACGAGTTAATTCTTAGCACTTTTCTTTCCAAAAAGAGTTTCCTATCGTTTTTATACTTGGAAAAATGCAATTTGCAAGAATCATGAATCATGATAAATAAAAAAATTTTAAACCTATATTGCATTTTTTTTTTCAAAAGGAAAAAGTCGAGAAAATGTTAGCGAGAAAAAAATGTTTTTAGAATGAAAAATAATCACTTTCCAATATTTTTAATAAATTCGCGAAAACTTGACAAAACCAATGTTACTCCATATCATGCCATGTTATTTTGACTTCCAAGTGGACAACAGCTAGGGGCATCTAGGCAATTTGCATTTTTGTGTAAATTGCCGTAACATTAGAAAAAGTTGATATTTTAAAAAAATAAAAAGATAAAGAAATTTTACAAGACATGAAAATTTATTTTCCTGTCTTTTATCAGTTGACATTTCTGCGACTTTCTTTTAATTTTTCTCAGGGTTTTCCAAAACGCAATAAATCACATTTACAAAACTTTACAGAGATCGTAAAAAGCTCCAAACTATTCAAAATCCATAACAAAACATGAAAAAATATGCAAGTAAGTGTATAGGTATGTTCAAAATAAAACGAGGATGTCCTTGAATTAAGAGATTGGAACCATTAGAAATTCAATATTCCTAAAAAATTGAAATTTGAAACAAATTTGAAATCCAGTACGACTACTTCTCGATTGACTTTGAAGCCTTCACTTCAAAAATGCATAAAATGTTGTAAAGATGGTCAAAAATGTCTAAAATGTGAAAATTAAAAAAAAAAAACAATGAAAATTTTACAAAAGTTGTGAAAAAGCCGACAAAAATGTACAAAAAATGTAAAGAGGGTAAACAGTTTTATTAAAATTCTTGAAATTGTTATGAAAGTAATGGAAAAGTTGTTAAAAATGTGTGTAATGATGTAAAAATTATCAAAAAATTCATAAAAATCATTGAAAATGCTGCAAAAGCTGTGAAAAATTCGTCAAGAAATACAATAAAAAATTTAAAGATGGTCGAAAGTTTCATTAAAATCCTTAAAATTTTAAAAGTGGTAATGTAAAAATCGTCAAAAGGTCGACAAAAATGTCAAAAATTCTGTAAAAATTGTCGAGAAATTGATAAAAAAAAATCATGAAAAAGAAACTTTTTATGACTTTTTCACAAAGGCAACCTTTTTTGAGAATTTTATGGAATCTTTGACAATTTTTACAGAATTTCAGACATTTTTCACTACTTTTTTCTCACTTTTGCACCATTTTCAGTGCTTTTTATGAACTTTTTGTCAATTTTTACAACTTGTTATACATTTCTGGCTACTTTTTCACTACATTCACAATAATTGTGAAGGATTTTTATGAAATTTTCTGATCTTTTTACAATATTTCATTGGTTTCTGATGATTTTAGCATAGAATATGCTTTTGCAATGATCAACTTGCAAAAAACGACACGAAATTCCGTCAGGCTGACTTTTAGAGATTTTATCAGTTTTTTTAACTTACAAAAATCTTCAGATTTCCACTGACTTTTTGGACTTGAAAAATTTCCGAGGTAATGTTGACTTTTAGACATTTTGGACTTGGAAAATTTCAGAAATTCCGACTTTTCCGATTTTGAGAAACCTTAATAAAGTTGTAGATTGACTTTTGAACTTGGAAAAATTTAGATTGTTTCAAAATTTTACTTTTAGGCATTTCACGAGACATGATAACATTGTGTCCGACTCTTTGAACTAACAATTTGATAAAGTCAGACATGATGTCAGACTGGAATTTTTCTGATCTACTCTTCCCCCCCCCTCCAATTATACATATCAATGTCAGAAATTTCATTTAAGATTCTGGTGTGGTAAGGGGGTCAATCGGCCTCTAGTCGAATTTCAAACATTTTTTCAGGGCTTTCGATTTGTTATGGTGAAAGATGATTTTAGAACTCACCCCCGAGGGGCTGGACCCCCCAAATGGCGATTTTAAGCTAAAAATGCTATCTCAGCGAGTTTCTGATCGATTTTCATCAAACTTGGTATGTGGGTACAGGTACTCAAGGGGAACGTTGTGAAATTTCCTCAGATTTTTTCGGCCCCTACAATGAGCTTGAAATCGACTTTGAAAACTTCAAATCGCCGCAGGGGACATAATTTTGGTGCGAGCACGAAAAAAATTGTTTTATTATTTTTCAGACCATTTCGCACGACTCAAATTTTTTGAATTTTTTCCAGGCGGGGGGGGGGGGAGGTCATACCTAAATCTTCAAAAAACCGTTTTTTAGCATGTTTTCCTCCCTTAACTAGGTTATTTCTGGTCGAAATTTTTTTTGTTACAATATATCATCAATGACACCAAAATACACTATATCAACCTGCATTTAGATCAAATTCGTTCATTTTTCCCTTTTTTTCCCTTTTTTTTTTAAATACCCAAATGACGCCATTTTGGGAACTAACAACCTTCTCCGAGATGAGCTAGGGGCTTAAAAATCCTGTCTGAACTCGTTTCAAATCGATATCCGTCGAATATTGCGATTTCAGCAAAATTGAGAAACTTTAATTTTTTTCAACTTGGGGTATTTCATGTGAAATTTTTCAAAATCAAAAATACTCAATTCGTGAGAAAGAACATAAAATCCTTTTGAATAATATTTTAAATTCGAATATTTTAATTAAAATTCATAAAACATTAAAAATAGAATATCTCACATTTTGACATTTTAATAAATAACGTTTTTTATTTTTTTCGAAAATTTCTCAAAATTTACAATTCCATAAAAATGAATCAAATTCGAGGTGAAAAGTAGTTTAAAAATATGAAAATGAACCAAGAGTGAACAAGTAAAGAAATTCAATTTAAAAATTTCAATTTTGACTTTTGAAAAAAATGAACTAGATTAAAAATACCTAATTCTAATCATTCGACGTAAAAAAAAATTGTATTTTTTTTCAGTTTTTTAACCTTGCAGAGATGAAACTTATTCCTCATCCTCGGAATTTTCCCTTCAATTTTGCATATTTGGAGTTGCTTCCCTTTTTCAAACCCCTTAAAATTTCAAACTGCCTCAAAATCTTAGCTAGATATATGAGAAAAATGAAAAGCTACAAAGTAATCTCAACGTGTTGGTGTTACACAAACCAAAAAAAAATAGTGTAGCTAAAACTAAACGCAACTGTTGAATACCCTAACTACTTCAAAGGTTAAAGTATACTTCATTTTATAGTGTAAGTATGTAGAGAAAAATCTTTAACCACTTGTTGATGAAATTCATATAACGAGCGAATCAAGGCTGGATATCGTTCATTTAAAACTTATACGTAAGATTTACGTTTAGGTAGGTAATATCATACACCAGCTGGGACGGAAATCGTTAAAGTATAATAATATCTGAGACGAGGAGACGATACCGAATATTCTCACATTTTTCTCTGGCATTTTGGTTTACTGCGACCGTTGTACATAGGTATAAGGTAGATTGTACTAACAAAACGGGTTATTATATAGTTACGACAATACTGTGCCGGACTGATATAATATCTAGATCGTCCTCTATCATATTGTATGCTGCTCTATACATAGTACAAGCACATGAAACCGACTTGACTGCAAGTTGAAACGCTTACGCGTACTAAAATGCACTCAAACGACGTAAATTTATTTCCCGGATGTGTAAATACAATGTCTATTAGTTGATATAAAAAAATGCATACTTGTCGCAAATTTTTTATGGTTACTTGATAGCGTGATCGTATAGCATTACTTTTTTTTTTGCACCATTCTATGTACCATCTCAAGTCAGCTGAACTGCATACTTTATTATTTCCTTTAGGCGTTCGATACGTAAAAAAAAGAAAGAATAATAAATGCATGCACTATATATCAGGTACTTACAACAATTCGCAGTTGGAAAATTTTTTCGCCTATAAATTACCTAAAACGCACCTTTTTTCAGCGGACTATTACAGTAATTATC
This sequence comes from Pseudococcus longispinus, assembly GCA_900064475.1. NCBI lineage: Eukaryota > Metazoa > Arthropoda > Insecta > Hemiptera > Pseudococcidae > Pseudococcus > Pseudococcus longispinus. The sequence goes on from FIZU01063166.1 coordinate 41,423, forward strand.
AATTAATGCGACCAAACAAATGTGTAACAATTTTTTCTTCCTCTGAACGAAAAGCCAAGCACGAGTTTTACTATCGGAATACAAATTCTTAATTGCCAATCGTTTTTTCAAATGACGTTTTATTACTTCGGTATTAAAATTATATCAGCATCATTGCATTAAGAGAGCGAATCACCCCGATTACGTATTTCATCGGTTTATGTACATCTTTATTTATAAACGAAAAATCGTGCATATCTATTAACTAATCAACCATTGAAAAAGAAATGTTGCTTGTTTATCTCTTTTTAGCCGAATTTTCTTTCGCCCTATATTCGTTTGGTGATTTTATCAGTATTTTTAGTCCAATTTCAGAAATGTTTAATTTACCTACGTACGTATCTATGTGTAACGTCTGCTGTCTTAATGATGTATGTATGTATAATGACTCACTACCACTTCATCACCCCATCCTCGTAAACGAGCTTTTAGCTGATTTTCAAGAATCAAAATCGAAGATCAGCTATTAAATTTGACCCAACGATTCCAATCACAATTTTGTCAACACGATGAATCGATGACTTATGTAATAACTAATAACTGATGGGATGAGCTGAAATTTCGAAGAGAGGTTCAGTACTACTAGTAATAGAAGCCTATGAATTTTGAGAAAAATCAATGAACCGGTTTATAAGTTATTTACGATTGAAATTTTCAAAATCCTCTAACACCTAAAATGAAGCAGTTACTCAAAATATGTAAATAGTCTTTTCAGTAGTATTTAAAAGGATGCACAAAAAATGTTATATAAAATTTTCATTTTTATAAAAAGGTTCGCGAGTTATTTGCGATTGAAATTTTCAAAAGGCTCTAGCACCTAGAATAAAGCAGTTACGTGAAATATGTAGATGACCTTCTTGATAGTACTTAAGAAAACGCACAAAAAAGTTTATACGCAATTTTCTTTTTTATGAACCGATTCTCGAGTTATTTGCGATTGAAATTTTCAAAAGCCTCTAGCACCTAGAATAAAGCAGTTAGGTGAAATCATGGGTATATTTTAGAGGTGGCGAGTCAATACAAAAAAAGTTACTTAAAATCAAAAATCGAAAAAAGATCTGTCCTTGGAATTTGATGAATTTAAAAAAAATGATTTTTTGTGAAAATGACAATAAAAGAGTCCAGCGATCTAAAAGTTGTCAGAAATGGAATAGGTGATTTTATTTATATTATTTCTTGCACTAATTACGAAAAAAAAAGAAGAATCCCATCACGCGAGGTTTCTTCACAAAATTAGAAAATTTACCCATTTTTCATCATCTTGAACTGAAGAAATCGATTATTTGGGATGAATTAGGGGTCTTATGCAAAAAATGAAACAGAACAACATTATATGGCGTAATATAGCGTAAAATTTTCTTTCTCAGTGAGTAAGTACCTACCTAGTTTTTTCCGGGAGAGTATAATTTTCGAGATATGTAAAATAAAAAATTAGAGTTGAATTTCCCAATTTTTGGTAAAAATATCTCGAAAATCAAACTCCCTAGAAAAAATCAATCATTACGTAGAAGGAAAATTCCATTCTCTACCATTTTGTTTTAATTCATTTTTTTCACAGAAAGCATAGTTTTACCTGAAAATCGAAACAGGTATTGAGAATTGATCGTGTTACGTAACAGTTCAGTTGCTTTTTCAGATAAATCGATGTTTTGGACGAACCAGAAGTCCTACGAAAAAAATGAATGGAAGCAAAATTATAGGTCCCAAAATTTCCTTTCTCTGAAAATTAATTAGTTTTTTTTCTCGGGGACATGCTTTTCGAGATATCTACGATGAAAAATTGCAGTAAAATTGTCAAATTTTCGGTAAAAATATCTCTAAAACTAAGCTTCCTAGAAAAAAAAAATTGCAAGTCGAAAGGGAATTTTACAGCCTACAATTTTCTTCCTATTCAGTTTCATTGTAGGAAGCTTAGTTCACTCATAAAATGGTCTTGAAAATTTTTTATGAAAATTTCGTTTTGTGAAAAACCCTTGTGTGATTGAAAAAAACTATCTAATAAGTAGCATTTTTGAAGTTATAGCCTATAGGTTAAAAAATAGATCAGAATTACCCTAGGAGCAAGATATTCGAAAAATGACCTTTTGTAGCTGGAATTATAACAAAAAAATTATTAAAAAATAATTGAAAATTTAAACTGTAGCCTTAAAACATATTCATAGTTGAAGGATTTTTATTTTTAGGGAAAACTTAGGTAATTTTTTGAAATGCTTCTGGTGAGACAGGGAGATAACGGGAAATATGTATAGATAGAGCAACAACTGAAAGGGATGAATGGTGAAGTAAGACCATTTCACGATCTTCTGAGCTATTTCACGATGCTTTTTCGACACATTCCTTCGTCAATCAAAAATGTTGGGAAAAAGTAAATAGGTGTTTTGTAGCCAAGAAAGAAACATTTTTCCATGTATAATTTTCGAGCTTTTTGTACTATTGAAATGAAGAGATAATTAGAGGGGAGGGGGTTAAAACTAGATTACTCGTAAACTTCACCTATTAATTAAACAATTGACCGTTGAAAATTTAACTAGGTTGGTTAAAAAATTCTAATCGCAAACCATGAAATACCAATCCAGTCAAATTTGAAGCGTAAATTTGCATATTTATTCTGTTTTTCAAAATAGGAAAATTATGAATTCAATTTTAAGGGTCTATTCAAACACTTTCAAATTCAAAATGAGGTCTTCTGGAAAAAATAATACAAAAAATTTTTCCAAATTGAAGGGAAAATTTACATAAAAACTGTAAAATTCCGTTGGTCACTTGAATAAAAGACGTAGTTTAATTAAAATGCATTTGTTAATACGCAGTTTTTACATAAATCTACTTTTAAAAAGGTTATAAGATCCTATAGCCATTTTAAAATTGACCATAGGTGCAAATTATATTATTCATTTTTACTATTTCTTGCAATTAAACCAATGGAATTCGTTTTTTTTTAATTTGACAAAAATACTCGATAAAAAAATTTGCATGGTGATGAGCTTCGACGTGAAATAAAAAAATAACAGAATTCACTCACGCGTGGAATTTTTGCATATAAGTATATAATTTCGGTAATGACGTCATGACTATGGGACAATTGCTCATTAAGGGGCTGTTCTAAGTATTAGAATAATGAATAAATAAAGCATACAATTCCACTTTCTTGAGATATATGAGCAAACGACTGTGATTAGGTCAAATTAGATGGATACCTAACCTAAAAAAATATATATATTCAGTTAAATTGGAATGGAAAATTTAGCTTTTTTTAACGAGAAAAATTTACAAAAAAATAGGTTTTTTTATAGCCACCTGAAACCGGTAGTTTGAAAAAGACGGACGAAAAAATCATTACTTTGGATTCTTATCATAAAAAAGTGTTATTTTACGTTTGTTTATGTCGAGACTGGGTCAATGACCTTTGACACGATATTTTTGATTTGCAATTTAACGCAGTAACTTGACTAAAAATTACAAGCACCTTCCATTCGTTTTTTTTCCAATTCGTCACAAACTACGACACACAATAATCAAATTTCTTCAAAATGTCTTTAAAAATGCCAATAAAATGGGAAAATCCACCCGCATAAATAAATTTTACTTTCATCTTGATGGTAAAAAATAACAATAACACAACTAGAACAAGATTTAGATTCTTTTTTCCCCACTTTGTATACCAAATCTGAAATATTATGAAGTAATCAACTAATTATAACAATAGAGTAATGCTTTTTGACCACGAAAATTATATACGATGAATTTCTGCTTTGTGGTTGCGTTAATTGTTGCATTAAGGGGTTGTCGGTCGGGCTTGAACTGAAACGAATACCGAGATTGTAATCTAGACAATATTTGGCGCTAATTGGTTGGCTTGAATTATGGTATAACTTATGTCATTGCATTGCCATCTCGTGCGTGCATTTTGTGACCGAGGAATACCTTCGTATAAATGTATATTCGTTTATGAAAGTGCCACTGCCACCGACGTCGAAATCGCCTGCTCCCGACGACATGTGTAATTGGTAAAGGTATAAAATATCGAGAGTTTTTTTCGAAGGTGAAATCAGTTTATATTTTATACAATAACCAGACCTGTTGAAAGGATTGATGAAAAAAACACCTTTTGAAGGGGGGTGAATGAATGAGAATGCACCTATGTGTCGTATAGCGATTGTATTTAGGTTTTTCAATGTAACAGGTCTTCAAGGGTGAGGAAAAAGTAGGCGTATAAATATATTCGTGAACAGATATAAAGGTATATCTTTTACTTTGTACCTACTAAAGTAAATATAGAAGGAAAATTCTCAGAAAATTCTCAGATATCATATGTAAGTAAGGTATAAAGATACGTTGCTCTGTGAATGCGATATTTTTTACCACCTTATCCTACCAGAAGCCTTTTGGTAATGTATCTGAGAATTTATAGCGTTTGAATTTCCGACAGATTGATAATTTCGATAACATTTATTTCAAATGCTAATCGAGCTCAAAAACATGGCCATTTCCGGTACAGATCGTGTTCAACTAAATGCAGATTTAATCCGGTAAACGAATTATTGATAATTATACCAACGATGAGATATTCCTACGTACTCGTAGATCCACACAGGAAAAAAAATTCTCTTAAAATGAGGCTCGCAGGCGGGTCCTATAATGTCTCATCACCTGTATAAATGTACTCGAGTATTTAGGAGACATTTCCTGCGCTACCGGTGCGATTCGATAGTGTCTGCGAGTAGAATTCATCCAGCTGGAAGTGTATATTCTTGTACGAGCTAATTGCAGCTTATGCAGAAAAATTACAATTAGCGAATGGTGTCTGCGTCTGCGGCGCGTCGCTTGTTTTAAACACCGAGCTGTGAAGATAATCATCGTAAGACCGGTATAATTTTAGCCTAGGAACTGAGAAGTCGCAGCAGAGTCAGGTGCTGGGGAAGGATTCATCGGTGCACTGGATTTGGGTCAGAATGTCAACTTTTAGCGTCGACTGTATTTTTTTTTTCTTCTTCTTTACACTCCGACACGCAACCACCTGTACCCTTTAGGGGTGCAGCGTGCAGCAAATTGTTTCCAGTATTAGATATGTCGGTAGTGTGCATATCGGTGGCGTTTACATGAAAATGCATCTGTTGGTGCACTTGTAAAAATAATTGAATCTAGGCAGCGCGTGTTCGGTGCTCAGACCCAGTCCTCAGCCAGGTTTAAATAAGCGCCTTGGATAAATTAGAAAATTATCTCGTGTATCGACGCATTGGCCGGCTATTATAGGTACATTAATTAACCTATAGAGGTGGAGACTGAAGAAATTAGCTCGACTGAAACGTGCATCGTAGAATATACCGAATCGGTTCATAAATTTTGAGTGGCTTCTCAATTCTGTATTTAGGTATGGTTTTTTTTTATTAGAAAAAAATGTACGGATGCTGATGCGCTGCGTTTTTAGGTGCGGATATATTAGTTACAGAATAATTTTTCAATTATGTAGTTTTTGGTTAAGGCAAGATGAGTGGAATTCCGGATGGAACGCGTATAGTTGGGAAATTGGATTTAGAACTAGAAAACAAGTATAAAAGTTTTATTTTACATTCTTCTCGAATCGATGTACAGTATTGTCTTTTCATATCTCAAATTCAACAGGTTTCAGGAATAAATTTTCAAAAAGCAACACTTTTTCATTCAGAACATAATTACATATTTTTCGGAATCCCTGAAATAAAACAGAAATGAGAAATTCTGCCGCAGCGCAGGTGGTTTTACAAATTGAAAAATTTGTGTATTTTTTTATTCATCCAACAAAAAGTTACGTCGTAACATATAATTTAAAATGATTATGTAATTACGATTTTAGGTGATGAGATTTTAACACATTTTTTTCTTCCTTTCATTTGTTTAAAGACATGGCTATATTTTTATTTGGGGGAGAGGGGGCATTTTCACGTCACGAAATTTTATTACCTTGAGTGACTTTTTGGACTTCAAAATTTTATATTGTAAAAGTGGTTCAAACATTGTACAAATTCTCTTTATCATTTAAAATACGAATAAATGGGTCAAAAAAATGAAAATTGCGTAAGATATTGTTAAAATGGTCAAAATTTCATAAAAATCAGCGAAAAAATCTGATTATGTTTTTAGGTTTTTTAAAAAACCAGTCGAGTTTAGAAAGAAGGTACTCTAAAACTTTTCTTAAAAATAAACTAGTTTCAAAAAAAAATCGAAAAAACTTTTTTCAAATGATACAGCTGTAAAAACAGGCCTTACTCTTTCAGAGAGTAGGTACCATTATATGAATCCTACTTACAAATCACATTTCGCAGATGAAACATCAACCCCCCCCCCTCCCTCCCAATAACCTGTGAATCTTCAGATTATGACGTAACACTTGGCAGCCCTATTCCACGTTATAGGGCATTTCGAGTTTTGAGGAACAATCTCATAGTATACCCAAATGCCTTGTATTTGGTGGCTTTATGACGTCATCTCCCAGTACTAATTATTGGCTGTCTATAGTTTTTGTTAATAATTTA